>JAPJBO010000516.1:0-163260 GCA_030068145.1 Diplonema papillatum | reverse complement strand
ACCCCCTTTTTTTAAAAAGAAAAACGGACGAAGGGAGGAGGAAGTGAAGCCATAGCACATGGTTTCAAACCACGGAGTCCTGGACTCCTTTCCCACACTTCTTCAGCAAGGCAGACGCACAAAAGGACGGTGCCACGGCATGATTCGGCAGCCGCTGCTAAACGAACATCGACGTGGGCGGCATAGAGAAAGAAGAACTACTCTACGGCACCAGAAAGTCCAAAAATACCATGGTAAAGAAAATTAAAGTTAAAATTAGAAGTAAACGGAGAAAAAAGAAATTGGCGACAACGAAAGAAAGAACAGAAAAAACAGAAAACGGAAAAAAAAAGAAAAAAAGAAGAAAAAAGACTCTGCATTCCGCGAAGAAGACTTGATGCTAGCATCAAACACTTAGAGGCAAGTAGCGCCTGAACACGAAACTAAGATTTTCCCCCCTACGGAGTATGCCGGTCTTCTGAAGACACAGGTCTTACTCTGCTCTCCAATGGAGAAGACAACAGTTCCCCAAAAACAAGGGAATACCCAACAACCTACGAAGATAGGAAAACTCTGGCCGACTGCAGTAAAGCAGCACCGGCAGGAGAACGGCCCAATAAACAGCATCGAACTGACAACACCCCACCTCCGAATTCCCAAAACAAGGCGAGATTTGGAAAGGACCGCGTTGTCTACGCGGGAAAAGGTCAATTGCCAGTTATTCTCTTCCCTCCTTCATTTCCCAACAAAGAACAGTCTTCCGGGTGGCGAAACGGAAAACAAAGCACTCAGCTGCCTACCCCCGTCCCGCCTACCGGATGCAAAATGTGACGTCCCAGCTTCTCTGCAGCACAGGGACTGATAGCCGGAAGCAAAACCCCGCATCCCTTTGTTGGCCGCGGCCGGTACCACTACAGTACTTTCGAGCGCCATACGGTACCGGCCCCGATGCAAAGTAAAAGTTTTATTTTACCCCCGCCCCGCAACCCCGCGTCAGAGAGGAAGGCTGTCAACCTTCCTGCGCCCCACTTTTTCCCCCAGCTTAGAACAACCTTTGAGCGAGCCCCAAGCCAACTCCCCGTCAGTGGCTCTTGTCGGGGCAGCCATTCACAACTGACAGGAAGAAGACGAACGGACGAACTCCAGGGTCCTTTCTAAGCAAAAATACCCCAACTAAAAAGGGTACAGAAAAGCACAGGTGCCATCCACACCAGTGCAGCAAGACCAGGGAAACCAGAACCCCGGGCAACGACGGAGACCCGAACTGATACCGACCTCATGGATGTTGTAACCACACGATGGCCCCTTGCCGTGTGGCCCTAAAAAACGCCGCAGGACCGCTTTTGGACCTGTCAGCCCGACACGTTGATAGACCCAAAATAAAAAATCCCACACCCGTCTCTAAATCGCCATTGAAAGTGCCTAGGAAGCACAACCATTCGAGGCGGAGTGCTGCGTCGTCTACCACCACCGAGTCCGATAACATGAAAGTTAACTACTTTGATGATGAACTCGACGGAACAGACGCTAAGGTAGTCGTCGGATATCCGATTCGGACAGATGACGAATGCCTTATTTTCCGACAGCGCCACTCCCAGGAAGGACCTGAACTTGTTGGTCGTTTCCCAGCGACACGGAGAGAGGGAAAGGAAGAGAAACGCTGCGACAAAGGTCACCCCAGACCCCAAGCGGCCCCCAAAACAAAGAAGCCCTGCGAGAAAGGTCTTTCCAGACCCCAAGCAGCCCCAGAACAGAGGAACCGTGGAACGACTAGCCACCCGGTTCACAACGATCGACAAAAGGAGCGCGAACAAAAGAGGCCGCAAAAAGAAAAACCCAGAGCACAAGCACGAAAACGCCGCCAAGAAAAATCGGAAGAACGACCACGTGACTCTGAGGCAAAAAAACAAAACGAAAAAAACCAAAAAAACCAAAAAAACAATAAAAGTGCACGCGCCAACAGAAAAGAACGGCGAAAACAAAAAACAAACCGGCCCAAATCTGACACTCGTTTCCTCGCCGCTTTTGTCCACACGCGCCGCCACCCTGACGACGACGACGACGATCACGGAAGCCGAAGAAAAAGCGCGATCGAAATCTTCTGGAAGCGATACGGCACAAAAGTGTCGAATGGGCGGAACAAATGCGGAACCGACCGAAGCGACGTCGCCGACAACACGACGGGAGTGATCTACGTACTTCTGAACGAAGGGGGCACCGTCCTCTACGTGGGTCAGACGTCGAAGACGGCCGAGGTGCGAAACAGCAAGCACTGGGAAAATCGGAACTCAAAGGGCAACCGTGTATCGCAACAATTACGAAAGCGAGGCCGGAAGCTCTACGCGTGTCCGATACAGAATGTTCCGGAACGGCTGTACGCACAGCCCGCTGACTTCGCGCGCGTGGCTCTCCCAATCGAAGAGTTTTGGATCAAATGGCTAAACCCGCCATTGAACATGACGAATCGGCGACAGGGAGAGAGGGTCAACAACAAGGCTGCAAAGAAGAAGAGGAGGCAACGTCCACCGCAACGCCTCCGCAAACGACGCACCGACGGCAGCGTCTGGCACCGCATGGAAAACGACGAACTCCACATTGACACCTCCCCGGGCTTCTGTTCTGGGTTGAGGAAACAGTTGGACCACCTGTTGACACTCCCACAGGACCGACTGGGAACCTACGACATGTCAACATGGCATCCCAATCGCGCCCTCCGCCTACGCACGTGGCTGAGAACCTTCGTTCAAGGAAAAGACGTCACAGACAAAGTACGAATCCTTGAACGACTCCTCAGTGCGCGCATCCGCAACAGAACCGAGAAACCGGCGGCCCCCCCACGACGGTATTTCAAGCTGACGCATCATCACCCGGCACAAGACCGGACAGCAATTGCCGGCGTCCTGTCACGCGCACGGGTTCGCGAAACGTGCCCCAACCCGGCCGTCCTCAAAAACCTCATGGTGAGCAACCGCCTGAAGCCACCTTTGGTAACCCTCGTCAGCAACGTCACCGAAGTAAGTTACGAAGCGAATCAACCGACTAGCTCAGGTTCGGTTTGCCCATGCATGCAGCATATGACACCACACCGCCCGGATCTTGGTGGACACGCTTTAGGACTTGCAACGGATCTGAAGACTGACGAAGCCCTCCTTTCACTTTTTCGAAAAGGACGAAAATACCGGGTCGCGAGTAGTCCGATGACTATGTACGACTCGATAAGACACGACGTCGAAGAATTCGTGAACTCGAATTTCCCGAAGGCGAGCGAGGACGAGAAGACCAGATTTTCAACAACTCTGGTCGAAGAGTTCGACGCCGTCCTTGGAACTCTCAACGCGCACACCGACGAACCTCAACTCCGAGACGCCTTACGCACCCTGAAGAAGCTCCAGGAGCACCTCGTGTTTCTCCCTGTAGATAAGACGTCCCATGACTTCGGGTTTATCTGCAAGGAAAAATACAAGGAGCTCTTACGGGACGAATTACAACAGAGTTCAACGTACCAGGAAGTTGGCGAGTCGATTGATGACGTGCTCGAACGACACCGTGACTTCAACAAGTCACACAAGTTCGTACACACCGACAACCTACCGTACCTTTACGGCATCCCGAAGCTCCACAAACCCGAACCACGGATGCGGTACATTGCCGGCGTGTCGGAGAAAGGAAACGTTGAGAAGAAAGACGAACAGAAGGACCGAGACGAAAAAGGCCGCGACAAGAAACGAATGAAGACACGTGCATCCACAACCCCTGCACACCAAGAAGCCTCCGGTTTGCTGAAGCTGGTGCTAGCAACGCTCCGAAGCAAGGACGAAGCGACGTTTTTGCAAACGGGGATACGTCGTTTCTTCGTCGTGGAGTCGGTCGATGACGTAGCAGTACACATAAAGACGAACTACGCTCGACTGCGCAAAAAAGCGCCACGAACCTTCGACTTCAAAGAGATGTACACGAAGATTCCGCAGAAGCAGATTGTTGACTATGTTATGTCTGCGGTTGCAGAGGCTTTCGAGTACATGAAGTCCGAAAAAGGAGCGAACGTAGAAGCCCAGCGCGCCAAACACCGCTTCGAATTTGGGAAACCAGACGAATCGAACACGACCTCCTACAATGTCGAAGAGATTCGAGCACTGGTCAGCTTCATTGTTGGTAACACCTTCGTCACCAACGGTGGAACATGCTACCAGCAGGTATCCGGAATCCCCATGGGCGGCAATGCAAGCCCAGACCTCGCCAACTTATACTGCTACTGGTGCGAAAAGCAGTACATCGACGGCCTGGTCGCGAAAGGATTGCAAGAAGAGGCCAGGAATCACGCCGACAGCGTCAGATTCATTGACGACTTCCTGACCTGGGGTGTTCGACCACCGCCGGAAGATATCTACGGCATGGAGTATGGTGAAACGTCGAAAGGTGTCGACGACGTAGTCTTTTTGGGGATGCGGATCCGGATGGAGAGGAATGACAAGACGGACTTCATTCGGATGTCTGTCCTGGACAAGGGTGAGGAATTCCCCTGGAATCCGATAAAGTACACCCACGTCGAATCCACGGTACCACGAAACACCGGAACCTCGATCTTCAAAGGCGCACTGATCCGAGCAGCGCGCATCTGCAACAACATGCCAGATCTGAAGGTCGAGGTCATGAAGGTGTACTACAGACTTCGGAACCGAGGATTCTCTGGACGGGAACTCCGGCGCACGTTCGACACGTTCGTGGCACAAACGTACGGAAAGTACGAATTAGATGCGCGAGTGCTGTCACGGTTTTACCACTTCGTCGGAAAGGCCTATGACGAAGGTCGCCCGACCAACGAGGAAAAATCGTACATCAGCATCCGCACGCCGCAACCGCCCGACGGCTCACCGAAACATCCACCCGGGAGAACCTCGCCGCAGTCTACGTCGCCGCACAAATCCGAACCCACCAGCACTACGCACCCTGCGACGAAACCAACAAACCCACCTGGACGCAACGGCATAACGAACATTCGCAACTCATGTTTCTTCGCCGCCAGCGTGCAGTTCCTGGCGCGAAGGACGTCCTTCCGACTACAACTCGCAAACCTAACGCACCTGGACACCAACCAGCAGATGGTGCAGAGGCTGTTCACGGATTTCGACGCAGGCCAAAACATCCACGGTACAATGGCCACACTCCGGAGCCTCGTGTTCAACACGACGGCAGACGACTCCGCGCATCGGGACGTGCACGAACTGCTGACGTGGATACGCTCCTGCGTGACGGGCGACGACGACGACCAAGCTACGGTGACATACTCCCGTTTGACAACGTGCACAATATGCAAAGAGTCTTCACGAGCATCGCCGGCGTCAGAACCGTTCCTGATGCTTGAACTCAAAAACAGGGAGAAGCCCTACACCGAGTCAGTTGAGGATCTGATAAAGAAAGTGCAAAACAAGAGAGCAACCAAAGTGGACGACTTCCCCTGTAGCACCTGTAACAAAAAGACCGTTGGATCCACGAAGGAAGATTACACATTTCCAAAGCAAATGGATGTACTACTGCAACGAGCACAGCTATCGAAAAAAACACGCGAAGAAATAAAAATACCAGCCCGCACCCCGATCCGACAAACCATACTGATCGGTGAAGACTCCTACACGGTAAAAGGCTTCATTATCCACACCGGAAGAGCAACGGCAGGTCATTACTATACCGTGGTAAAGGAAGACGATGAATGGGTATGCTACGACGACCAGCAAGTATCCGTACTCTCATGGGAGGAATGTGCCAGGAGATTCACAACCAATGGCTACGTCATCTCTCTCGAGAAAGCGTAAACACTTTCACCTGGTGGAAGTAGTGCCCCGTGGCGGTTGGTTACGAGCCACAACCCAATTTGTAAACCCCCTTTTTTTAAAGAAAAACGGACGAAGGGAGGAGGAAGTGAAGCCATAGCACATGGTTTCAAACCACGGAGTCCTGGACTCCTTTCCCACACTTCTTCAGCAAGGCAGACGCACAAAAGGACGGTGCCACGGCATGATTCGGCAGCCGCTGCTAAACGAACATCGACGTGGGCGGCATAGAGAAAGAAGAACTACTCTACGGCACCAGAAAGTCCAAAAATACCATGGTAAAGAAAATTAAAGTTAAAATTAGAAGTAAAAGGAGAAAAAAGAAATTGGCGACAACGAAAGAAAGAACAGAAAAAACAGAAAACGGAAAAAAAGAAAAAAAGAAGAAAAAAGACTCTGCATTCCGCGAAGAAGACTTGATGCTAGCATCAAACACTTAGAGGCAAGTAGCGCCTGAACACGAAACTAAGATTTTCCCCCCGACGTGACGGATTCGCCTGTGCTCTTGTAGCACGGGTGGTCCTGGCTGTGACGAGCTACGAACAGCCGCCTGACAAACCAGACTCACGCCGCAGTCCTGTCTGCAGACACTCAGGTTCCACGCTGATGATGGTCCGCCTTATGTGTCCGTGGCTTAAAGGACCGAAACACGGCGCAGACGGGACCAGTGCGGTGTTGAGCACATACCCATTCCAAGCACGTTCTTGCAAACCCCCCCCCCCGACGATGCCGCCGCGCCGCTCGCATCGCGCCGCGATGCACCGCAAGATGCCTAGGCGACCTCATGCACGCCAATGATCTCGTGAGTGCGGCGACCATGAGACAACACAGCGCGCGACCAACGTGGAGAAATCGCATGATTGACCACGTATGCCTGAAGCTTACGAACCTAGCCGGTGGTTCAGTACCCTCGTCTCCGATCACAAGATGGTCGAGATGACCCTTCGGGTCAGATACGCGGACCCAAGGAGGCCCGCACCCCCAAAGCCCGACTTCGCTAGCGTCGCAAGGAGCGCGCCACTAGAAGCGAAGATAGCAGATACTCTCACCCGTGCAGCCACGTATGAGGAGTTCTGCAGTTTGTCACGGTCCCTTGTTGGTGAGCTGCCGCGGCTACCGACACCAGAGCTCGAGAAAGCCTTGCTGGGACCGCCGGAAGGAGGCAACGCGGACTACAACGCTGCAGCCGCACGCCCTGTAGCCACCCTGCTGCGTTTCTTTGAAGAACATCGGCCCACGCAGCCTGGAAGGCCCTTTCCTGCCTATGGAAGAGTCGTGCCTGTCTCCCCCCTCTGTCAAAGGGGGAGTACGATGCGCACTTCCGAGCTCTCCGCAGTCAACACGGCGATTGTGAGGACTCATCCGCGATACCACGACTAATAGCCAGAAACCTTGACTGGAAGACAGAACCGCCCACGATCTCTGAAGTTGCGGGTGCCTCTCGTAGGCTTAAGGTCAGCAAGGCGGCCGGTCCGGATGGAGTTCCGAACGCATTCTTGCGCGTCCCTGACGTACAAGAAAAGATCACCGAGTGTTGTCGGAAGGCGTACATGCAGGCACCGCCTGCAGAGTGGATGCGGTCTGAGACCCAACCGCTGTACAAGAAAGGCAACCGGCGTGATTTAGGGAACTACCGCCAAATCACCCTCGCATCGTGCTGCGGGAAGCTGTACAACGCAGTACTGCGAGGGAGGATCCGGCAGGCCCTACGTGACCAAATTGGGCAAGTTGACAGCGTCTTTGTTCCAACACAGAATGGGGGAAGGCCAGGCAGGGGCACGTCTGAACACGTCCTCTGCCTGAGAAGCGTAGTACAGCAGATCAGGATGGAAAAGGAAGGCGAAGATCTTTTAGTGTTCGTAGACTTTTCGACCGCTTTCGACAGCGTTTTCTGGTCCGCATTGGAAAAACTTCTCGGAGCCTACGGTGTACCGGATTCGCTCCGGAGTGCTATCATTAGTGCATACCGTGGGGCGACAACACAGGTTCGCACGCCCTATGGTCTAACGGAGGCCATCGAGCTTTGCTCGGGCGTCCTCCAAGGGGACACATTGGCCCCAACGCTGTTCAACCCCGTGATCGATGCGATCATGAGAGAAGTTGAGGGGGTGGACATTTCGAACGCGGGCGTGTGCTTTGGTCCTACGTGTGGACGATGGCATATCCGCCTGAAGCACCTTTGAATTTGTCGATGACATTGTTCTTATAGCCCGATCCGCAGAAGCAGCCAGAGTTCTCCTGCACAAGCTCACTGCGGCAGCCGCGAAGTATGGCCTGAAGGTCAACTACGGCGTAGGCAAGACAGAGGTAGTCGTCCTGGGTTCGCCAGTTGTACGTACCGTAACGGGGCCTCCCTCCGTGAGGTTCCGGACTACAAATACCTCGGCTCCATCGATTTCCTGCGGAACAAGTCTTTGGCCTGGGTAGCAGTACACAGACTGAAGTTTTCACGACGGAGTGACACATCACCCGAGAACACTCGCGCCAGTCTTTTTCGACTCCACCCAATCTCCCATCCCACCGAAGCCTCGACGGTGGGAGATTTTACTTTTGAAAGTATGCTAATACTGCAGGGAATAGTTGACTAGACCTCTTGAGTTTGTGCTAACCACAATTTGGGAGTCGGGAGAACCTACAAAGCCAAAAGCAGGACCGACCCCCCCGTTCGTGAGAAAAAGCGAAGAATAAAAATACCTTCTTTTTTTTTTGTATAAGCACCTGCTTTGTAGGAAAAGCTGGAGAAGACTGCCAGTTGCGATAGATCAAAGGAGGTAAATGTGCTGCAGCCCACACGAAACACAGGTTAATCTGGGTTTAGTGGCGGGCGTAAGCGTTCAACAAACGCTTCATCAAGAGCTGCGACTCAACTATCCTGAAATAAACACGTCTTGCTTTCTCTCACTCAAACTGTACAGCGCGTGATACTGGAGATATTACACGTCTTTCGAGCACCCTTTTCAAACTTTACAGCGTGTTCATAGCCAAGCACGAGGCTGAACTGAGGGCTTCAAAGAAGGAACACGAGTTTGCCGAGGAGCAGCTACGCAAGGAGCTCGACGAAGTAAGAAAAAGGTATGGCCCCGGGTCCCTGTGTTCTTTTTTCTCGCCGAGGTACCCACCGATCCTCTTCCCTCGTGTAACCACCACTCTTTTTTACGACACTCAGAGCACAAAGGATATCTTCCCTTAACGACGAAGGTCACCCGGAGACTTTAAAACCCCGGAGTTTCAACAGCCGCACAAACTGAACTCAACTTTCCTCAGGGAACTTCAAGGGCCTTCGGAAGCCTTGAAGCAGAACATCAGAAAGACGGTTCCAAACCCAGAAAAAGTAGTAGAACGTGGGGGGCCCAAGACTACACTCCACGAAGGAATGTGTCCCGGACATGGCTAGCCATAACCCATAACGAAAGCGTGCACTAAATATACAACCGTAACCACATAGCCCCTTCTTGCTCTAAGAGAACCCATTCATGAACGGTCACACGGAGACCCTAACCCCCCAAAATTTCAAGCGAACTTTAACTAATAGTCTAAAAACAAGCACAAGCACAACGCACAAGCTCAAACCCACTTACAAGCACAAGTTCACCATCGCAAATCCAACCACAATCACAACACAAACGCAAACTCAAACCCAAACACGACGGAACCACAACCAAAGCAAGCACAAACACCAACGCTGGCAGATGCAGGACAAATCCTAGCACGAACACGTACAAAACACAACCGCACACAAACCCACCACAGCATGAATAACCTTCAACAAAGCCACGAAGCAAATTGCGAAAAGATCCGAGCCGAGGCGCACGCCGAGTACAGAGTACATGAAAGGAGAGGAAGAGCGGAAGAAGCGGATTGCAAGGGTCGTACAAGACGGACAGCATGGAGGTCAACAACATCTCGCGGCAGAGCAGCATGCGCCGGGAGATCTCCACTACCAAGACCCTGCCGACTCCCAACCACAATCACAACACAAACGCAAACTCAAACCCAAACACGACGGGACCACAACTAAAGCAAGCACAAACACCAACACTGGCAGATGCAGGACAAATCCTTAGCACGAACACGTACAAAACACAACCGCAAACAAACACAAACCCACCACAGCTTGAATAACCTTCAACACCGCAAATAAAAACACGAATCCGCCACAGCATGAATAACCTTCAACAAAGCCACGAAGCAAATTGCGAAAAGATCCGAGCCGAAGCGCACGCCGAGTACATGAAAGGAGAGGAAGAGCGGAAGAAGCGGATTGCCGCCGAGAAGGAAGGCCGCGAGCTGAAGGGCCGCCTCGACGAGATCGAGCGCGAGACGAACGGGATGCGCGGGCAGAAGACGTCGCTGGGGAGCCTGCAAGGGTCGTACAAGACGGACAGCATGGAGGTCAACAACATCTCGCGGCAGAGCAGCATGCGCCGGGAGATCTCCACTGTGACCGCGGTCACAGAGGTCCACCAAGCGACCCTGCCGACTCCCAGGAAGTACGGCACACCTGCGGAGCCGATGCTCCTGTCGCGGTGCGAGTCGAGGACCTCTGCCTTCGGCTGTGAATCCGGCGTGCAGTCGCGGCGGTCGTCGTTGGTCTCGATCGCATCTGCGCCCTTCCACCACGTCGCCGCATCCCGCGCCCGTGGACACACCGTCATGCGCCACCCTAAGTCGCCTGGCTCGCGCCACGGCACTCCTTGGGACGACCTCAAGTTCGGGCTCAGGAAGCCGGCCACAAAAGTGGACGAGGTTTGCTTTTTCTTTTTAGCCACATGCAATGTGTGAGGAAACTGAACCGCCCAAGTAGGACCTTCTGATCATGATCATTTGCCAATTTGCCACCTGAAACCACGTCCAGGATTTGGGCTCAGGGTAGTGCGCTCAACGAAAACTCTAGTTTCCCTTTTCTACTTTCTCTTACTCTCGCGGTGTACGGTTTTTGTACGTAAGCACCTGCCTTGTAGGAAATACGGAGGCTGCCAGCTGCAAAAGATCAAAGGAGGTAAATGTGCTGTAGCCCACACAAAACACAGGTAAATCTGGGTTTAGTGGCGGGCGTAAGCGTTCAACGAAACAGACCCACTTTGTAGTTGTATTGTTGTCTCCCCCGTAAGTTCACTCTCAGAGATCCGGGTTTTTATAGTCCCCGGGTGACCATCGTCGTCATTCTTAGTACATGGCCAAGCGTCGGAGATTAGCGTCGAAACTTCCTGGCTTTTTACGCCGTAGCAGAACGACCCTGCCCAATCCCAAACACCCCCTAAACGCGTTAGGGGACTTCACAAGGTTTCACGGGAGTGACACATCACCCGGTACGAGCAGCACACCCTCTCACTTCTCTCTCCCCCCGCTTTACCCAAGCCTCTACGGTCAACCCGGAGACTCTGAAATATCGACCTTCTAGTCGCTTGGAACTTCCTGGCTCTTCACGCCGTAGCAGAACGACCACACCCTACCCAATCCCAAACACCCCCTAAACGCGTTAGGGGACTTCACAAGGTTTCACGGGAGTGACACATCACCCGGTACGAGCAGCACCCTCTCACTTCTCTCTCCCCCCGCTTTACCCAAGCCTCTACGGTCTATCGGAGACTCTGAAATATCGACCTTCTAGTCGCTTGGAACTTCCTGGCTTTTCACGCCGTAGCAGAACGACCACACCCTACCCAATCCCAAACACCCCCTAAACGCGTTAGGGGACTTCACAAGGTTTCACGGGAGTGACACATCACCCGGTACGAGCAGCACCCTCTCACTTCTCTCTCCCCCCGCTTTACCCAAGCCTCTACGGTCTATCGGAGACTCTGAAATATCGACCTTCTAGTCGCTTGGAACTTCCTGGCTCTTCACGCCGTAGCAGAACAACCACACCCTACCCAATCCCAAACACCCCCTAAACGCGTTAGGGGACTTCACAAGGTTTCACAACAGAACGACACATCACCCGAAACGAGCGGCACCCTCTCACTTTTCTCAACCCCCCTCCATACCCAAGCCTCTACGGTCAACCGGAGACTTTAAAATACCGGACCTTCTAATCCACAAATAACGCTTTAAAACACAGCAAACGGAGATGTCATCGCCTTCCCAGGAGGGCACCATCGCGATCTGCGATTTCGGACCGACGCCGCACATGCTGCAGGAGCGTGAGCAGGAGTTGAAAGACGCGGTGGAGTTCTGCTTCAGTCTTCTCGAGGACCTGCAGGCGGCCCACCATAAAGTGCACGGTAAGGACACGGCGGACGTCGATGACCTGCTCGAGACTATCGACAACATGATGCCAGACGACGCACTCGCGGCGACTACATCCGATGCTGGGATCTCCGCTCGGTACAACGAATACGCAGACCGGCTGTGCAAGCTCTCAGACATAGGACAGTCGCTGTGCGAGCGTATTGAGGAAGTCGCTGCGCAAGCGTCCTGAAAACGAACCGAACCGCACGCATGCCGAAGAAGAAGAGAACATGAAGCCAGGCCCGCACGGTCACTGTTTGTTGAACACGCCCGTCACTGTGTTGGTGATTCCTACCTTACTTTCGGCAATCCTGCACGTCCGAGCAAGCTCGTCAGTGGCAGCTTTGAGGCGAGCAATTACACCTTGCCTTAGGACCGACTGACCCATGCCCAATTGCTGTTGACACGGAAACCTTCTCCACTTCGGCCTTCAATGTTCTCCATTGAATGCTCGCTACTACAACCAAGATCTGCACTCATCCACGCTCCATCGAGGCGCCAGGCGTGGACCACGCACTCAGACACAGGAGAATAACCGGCGATTTCCTGTCGGTACGGTTCGTGACCAGTCCATGGCATCACGGCACCACCGTTCGGTACGGGTACAAACGCACGTCGGGGTGCGACGGCTGAGAACGTTCGTTTCGATGGTTCCTTCTCAATGTGGGAGAGCCCATCAAACAAAGGACACCCAAAGACCCTAATTCCCAGAATCTCAAGCGAACATCGTCAGCGCGGAACCTGAGTGTCTGCAGACTGGACTGGGGGCAGCGGCAGTGTGAGTCCGGTTTGCAGGGTGGGTAGGGAGTGCCGCTCCGGCGCTTTGCGTCCGCGCGTGTGAACAAACCAGCGTGCCCGAAGCAGGCGTTCGCCGTGAATGGTAAAGCATGGCATAACTAGTAAGGGATCGATTAGCTCGACTCTTTTTAGAGTGCGGTGTTGAGCACACATCCATTCCAAGCACGTTCTTGCAATCCCCCCCCCCCCCCCCCCACTGGAAGGACCCACTGATGAGCTCTGACTTTGGATTGGTCTGCGTTCAAGAGCGCAACCTGAGACGAAGAACGAGGTGCACACAACACCGCGGTGAAAAAAACACACGGGGCTAGTCCCTCAAGGGCTCATACCACTTTGGGAGCCGTACACTCCCCTTTTTACCTCTTTCTGTATTGCATCCCAACATCTTCCTCGAAGAAGACTTGATGCTAGCATCAACCATGCATGAGAGGCAGTGCTCTGCCTAAACATTAAACCAAGACTTCCCCCCCGTGTGTTTAGTGTCGCCTACCTAAACGTACCTTTTCCTAAAAGGCGACACTAACACGGGAAGCCGTTGGTGAGGATGAGACATTCTTCATGCAAATACAGGGAACCCTATTGAGAACCGTCTTCCCGTGTTAGTGTCGCCTCGCGTTTTCAGGCAAAATGGCGACACTGACAAGGGCTAAACAGAGGCGACACTACCCCGGGGGGGTAGGTACTAAGATTTTCCCCCCGTATCTCCCGCCCCATGTTTCCTTGCAACGGGAAAACGGAAGCACCTCTCCGTTTTCCCGTGAAGAAAAAGAACGTTCTGCCTGGAACCGGCTGTCCAAAATTTTACGTTCATCGGGGGCGGGGGGGTTCTAGGGAACTGCAACAGCCGCTGTGCTCGACGGCTCTCTCATGAAAATTACCCCCCGCAGGTGACACCACTGAACTACGTTTTCAATCATACGTTGACTCTCTCGTGTTCTTTTTCAACCCGAATTGTCCCCAACAAACCACACCGAAGAGACGGTGACCCTGCATTGGAGATTATTTCCTTTGGAGAAGTGGGTATAAGCCTGCGGACCATAGCGTATTGGTTGAGCTTTTCCGTGACACCTTTTTATAAGGTTAGGTAGATGTAGCTGGATTTTGTAATACAGCTGTGCGGAAAGAGTGTGTTGGCTACTCGCTCTGTCGCCAGCCTCCTGGCGGGCGATGAGATGCCGGAAGGATCATCGCGGTGCTCGGATTGCTCCCGCTGGCCTGACGTGGTTAAACGCTCGCAGGCTCATGTCAGACACAGCGATCTTCTACTACCCGTCTTGAAACACGGACCAAGGAGTCTAACACGTGTGCGAGGCTTAGGGTGTCAAACCCACAAGCCGCACTGAAAGGGAGATGTGCCAATGATTGAGGACGCAGCACAGAGAACCCATGCATGAACGGTCACACGGAGACCCTAAAACCCCGGAATTTCAAGCGAGCTCTAACTCTAATAACCCAGTGCTCCCATTGGCCTGACGTGGTTAGATGCTTCATGTCAACACAGCGTTCTTCTATTGCCCGTCTTGCAACGTGGACGAAGGATGTGTGCGGCCCACGCTGCGAATCTCTACCTGACCTCACGATCTCTCACGGGCCGGCGACACCGTCACAAGGAAACGACTGTCGGGGATGTGCTTCATCTCGAAGGACTTTTGCACCTCCCCTTTACATCCACCGCGCGCCTTTTCTGTCTTGCCCCTGCGTATCCGGAATGAGGGGGGTTTGATGAGTTTCGTGTGCGGCGAACAGAGGTGTCTAGGTGCGAGATCTTAGGCCCTGTGATGGCTGAGTGCACACCCTAGGCGAGGCCGCATCCTCGTGTTGCAGCCGTGTTGCGCATACGGCGGCTTGGGGGCCTTGCCAACCTCCTCATCACTAGAGGGCACGAACCTTTCGCGACTGAGAGATTGGACTAGGCGGGATTGCCGGGGGCGGGTCCATGTATACCGCGTTCTACCAGAAGAAGCGGCATTCAAGCTATCGAACCAGTCTGCCCCCCCATCCAGTTAGGTTTTGTGAACTTCAACTAAGTAAACTTCGTTCTTTGTTTGTTCTTCTTTCATTTCTTCATTTTTTTCTTTCGCTTTAATGACCACCTGCTTTTTAGGAAGTACTCGAAGGCCTGAGGAGGAAACGGCGGACCAGACGCAGGCGCACCCCGGGTTTAGTGCCGTGTGTCAGCCGTCCGACCGATTTTCGTAGCTGTATCGTTTCTCCCACCTCTTTTCTCTCTAGCCTCCGTCCGATTTAAGCACCGGGCGGCGCCTCGAGTATCTTTCCGCAGGTATCTCCCACCGGCCCTCAGTGAGGGCGGCCGTTTTCCCATGAAACCAAACGACGCGTTCCTTTCCTTTTTTTTCAGTAGTACCTTTAGGTGTCATGGGGGGGGCCTTCACGTGGCGACACTGTTGACCGCACCTCAATTGAGTCGCGGTCGCCGATCCCCCAACCGCCAGCATCACGTACTTGATGCGACGCGGAACAAGTGCTGACAACACCGCCCGGCGAATTGAGGGCCGCAAAAGTGGCAAATCGACCGGTCGGGGGGTGCTTAGCAGCCAATGGCCTGATGGCTGAGTGCACACCGAAGCAGGGCTGCATCCTCGTGTTGTAGCCGTGTTGTGTATAAGGCTTCGCGGGCCTGGTCAACCACCTCATCACAACAGGCGCAAACCTTTCTCGACAGTGATTGGACAGTCGGGATGCCGGGGGCGGGTCTCTATGAAAGAGAAAAGTGAAGCAAGACCTGCCCCCTGCGCCTGTGTCTCCGTCTGCTTCGGCAGACGACACACACACTAATACTACAGCAGTACCGGTGCACAGAAAGGAACACTTCCCAAGATTAACGGCCAAAACGTGCTATCACGACCGCACTTGGCGTGGAAGTAACAGCGTTTTGATGACATGCAACATGACATGTTTTCGCATGAGATGGTTCTTTCGCGAATAGCAGGCATCCGCGAGCCTCATCGCTCACCACCCGTGCGAATTTTGCAAATTTCCAGCTCGGCGCGGAGATGTTCCTTTCTTTGTCTTCCCGCCCCACCACCTCTTCTGTCTGTCCTCCCACATCGTCCTTCTCCCTCCATCGTGTTCAGACGTACATAAAGAGTATACATTGGAAGAATGAACGGAAAGCTGACCTTTCCCGCCGCGGTAGAACAACCCCCACCCCCTCTCTCCCGGTCCGCACAGTGCACTAGTCATTTGAAAACAGCGAAAATCAGTAGTCATATTGCTACTGAAAAGTGCTTACCTACTTGATTTGACGCGACTAGTCAATATTACTGCTGAAAAGTGCTTCCCTTTCAGTAGTAGTATGGCTGACTAGTCATTCTTACCAGTGATTCTTACTGTACCGGCGAGCTACGAGGGAACGAACCTGTAAGAGTGCCAACGCTACTCTTTCAATAACGTACATATAAAAGGTGTCACGGGATAAGCCGGCAGCCGCTGCTTAACGGCGGGAAAACCCGGAAAAAAGCACGCGGCGCGAAAGCGCAACATTTCGAGAATGGAGCTGGATATCACCAGCCCTGCCACCTCGACTTCATCCTCATCCATGTCAGGATCGCCCCCTCGAGCGACTGCTTCGGCAGGACAGCCGGCGCGAAAGCGCAACAAAAGACGAATGGAGCTGGATATCACCAGCCTATTATCACCGTCCTCGTCCGCTCTGAGATCGTCCTCGGACGACGTATTCAAATAACCCTAGCCTATGACAAATGCAAGCTTACCCCTGTGGTACCTGCATTTCAAGTTCACACTGCTTAACGGCCACCACCAGTCCAACGAACCGAACGTCCCGTCAACCCCCGGACGCAACAAGAAGAAGAGGCCCTCCTCACCCACCCAGGTGGGCGTACAACGGGGAACGCCAGTTGGAAAGCGAGCGGCGCAAGCGCCGCCCGCGGCAACGAAAAAGGAGACGGCGACGACCGGACGGGCGACCAAAAGGCCGCCACCAACGCCAGGAACCAGCGAACGACCAGCGCTGAAGAAAAGGGTGCTAGGCACCCCGAAGGAAGGCCCGATCGCCGGCCGCAAGCGGAAGAAGACGAAGGCGACCACCCCCGACTCAGGGGTGCATCGAAGGAAGAAGAAGGTTCCGAGGGCAAGCAGCTCTCAGAAACGACCGGGGACCACGGGCACGCCAATGCCCTCGAAAGTGAAAAACGGGCACACGAGCCCGCCCTCGTACTCGCCGACTCAGTCTCTGAAATCACAAGAAAGCCAAATCCCGCTAGCTCCACAAATGCTCGACCTTGACGACGCAATGGCAGGTGACGACGTCATCCGATAACCTGACTTTCAAGGCAGTGCATGCTAATCCATGTGGTTCATGTACTTAAAAGAACTCAATGCTTAGCGGCTTATCACGTGGGCGGCCCTGAGATTACCCCCTCAGGTGACACCACTTTATCTTTAGCCATACTTCAACTGTCTTTAAGACTTACCAGTGACCACTGCTTTGTGTGAAGGAATCCCTTTATAAGCTCTTCCTGCAAAAGTGGACACATTCTTACTACTGACTAGTGCACGTGGGGCTTATGTGTCCTCGTCCCGAGTGCGATTGATCCCTTTTTCGGCAGGTTGCTTTTGCTGCCGCCGGCAAGTTGCTTGGGTTTGGCTTCATTTCGTTGTCCTCGAATCGGGGCTGCAGCTACATCCTTTCCAGTTGGCTTGCCAGTTCGAGGGGAGATGGGGCGGACCAAAAAATACTCGAGGGACTGCCTTGTGCTCATTTCGAAGGAGGCTAGAGTGGGAGAAAACAATACAACTACAAAGTGGGTCTTTTTTGTTGAACGCTTACGCGCCACTAAACTCAGATTTATCTGTGTTCGTGTGGGCTGCAGCACATTTATCTCCCTTGATCTTTCGCAACTGGCAGTCTCCTCAAGCATTTCCTACAAAGCAGGTGCTTATAAAATATGATGCGTCACTGGCTAACCACGGTTGAAACCGGAAAATGATGAGGGGAGGGGATTGTTTTTCGTTGAACGCTTTGCCCTGGACGTTTATTTCTTGGTACAGGGCGCAAGGAAACGCCGTGGAAGGCCTGTGACGCGTTCTTATTTCCTCCAACATTGCATGTTTGGCAACAAAGAATTGACCCGGGGTTGACCTCCGGATGGCTTTCTTCATATTTGAACGGTCGCCAGGAGAATGACTGAATTCTACTGCTTTGCCCGGTAGATCCATTCCCAGCTCGGAGAGCCTCGGCCCCGGGGCCCGGACTCTACTACGGTGTCAGTCCGACCACTGCAGCCGTGCCGTCTACTTACGTGTGGACCGGCTTAAGTATTTTGTGAGATGGTAAGTCGGTATGTATTTGGAACAGCCCCCCAGTTGACCGTAGAGACTTGAGGATGAGGAGCTTCGGGAGGGACGAGAAAAAAAGGGAGAGTAATGTTCGTGTCACCCCTCCCCCCCGTCGTGAAACCGTGTAGAATGTGCCCTAACGTGTTTCGGGGGGGGGGGGGGATTGCAAGAACGTGCTTGGAATGGATATGCGCTCAACGCCGCACTGGTCCCGTCTGCGCCGTGGTTCGGTCCTTCAAGCCACGGTGCGCGAGTCAGAGCCGCTCGCGCTTACGAAGCTGGGCTTCGCGGGCGAGGTCTGCTCGGGCTGCGGGGCGGTGGTCGCCACCCGGGGAGAGGTGGAGCACCACTCCGCCATGCACAGGGCGGAGGTGGCGGCCCGGGCCTGGGGGAACATGTACGGGACGTGCGTCCGGTACATGGAGGCCGGGCTGAAGGCGCACGCCGCAGGGGCCCTTGTACTCTCCCAGGAGTACGAGGCCCAGAAAGCGCAGATGACGCGCGAGGGGAAGGAGAGGGAGGGGATCGCCCTCGAAGAAGCGAGGCAGTGGCCCCGCAGATCCTTGCATCTGCAAGTCGGGGAGAGGGAGGGGAGGAGGGACGTCGCCTTCTTGGAGGCGGCGGAGGCCACAGAGGCCCTCGCCCAAATGAAGGAGGACAAGGAGTGCCGCCTCGCCCTCGCCCTCGCCGCCCTCGCCATCAAAAAAGATCCCCCCGGACCCCCGGGCTGCGACGTCCTCATGGGGTCGCAGCGGCCAGAGGCCGGCCCCCCCCAACCCGGCGAGCACAAGGACCCGGGGAGCGACGCGCCCATGGGGGAGGCCCAGGGGCCGGGCCCTGGTGCCGAGAACCCCGCCAAGGCTTCTCCGGCGCTCGTAGAACAGGAAATACTCGAGGACTGCCTTGTGCTCATTTCGAAGGAGGCTAGAGAGGGAGAAAACAATACAACTACAAAGTGGGTCTTTTTGGTTGAACGCTTACGCCGCCACTAAACCCAGATTTAGTGTTTCGTGTGGGCTACAGCACATTACCCTGTATGAGTGCCAACGCTACTCTTTCTATAACGTAGTCCATTCATGATAACCAACTACATATAAAAGGTGTCACGGGATAAGCCGGCAGCCGCTTCACAGTGCATGCTGATCCTTGTGGTCCGTGTACTTAAAAGTTCCCAGTGCTTATCGGCTTTATCACATGGGCGGCCCTGAGATCACCCCCTCAGGTGACACCACTTTATCTTTAGCCATACTTCAACTTTTCTTGGCCATCGGGCGACCACCAAACTACAAATACAAATTACAACGGAGTGACACAACACCCGAAACGAGCTGCACCCTCTTACTTTTCTCAACCCCCCTCCATACTCCATACTCACGCCTCTACGGTCAACCGGCGACTTTAAAATACCGACCTTATAATCCACAAATAACGCTGCAAATGCATGAGTTCCACTTCCAGGACAACTTGCTTGGTGCTCGTCCTAAGGTGATAACTTACTCGCCGCACAGGGGCTCTGCGACCTGCTGAGCACCCTCGGCCCCGCTTTGTGGGAATACTCGAGGCCTTCCGCACGCAGCATCGCTAGCGAGACGTGAGGCCAAGACAACCACAATAAGACGCGGGAAGCTGTGCCGCAGCCCCGGACGAAGCACAGGTAACATCTTGGAGTTCGTTGTCGGGGCGTTCAGCCAGACAACTGCAAAGACCCCCTTTGCGGTGGACTGCATCTCCCCCGATCTAGCCTCCGTCGAAACGAGCACCGGCCGGCACCTCCAGTCCCCGTAGGGTGCAGCGACCGTTGCAGCACGACCCGCTTGCTATGAGGTTTCACATGTTATCATGTGGAAGGCGGCGATCCCCCGCGAGACGAGCTCACCCGCCGGCCAGAGCGCCCACTGCAGCACCAACTCCGGTGCCGCCACCCACTGTAGCAGAGCCGCAACCTGCAGCGCGCCTCCGGAGCGACTTACGCCCGCTGTAGCAATGCGAAGAGAAGTGAGGAGACCGGAAACTCCCCGGAGAGATGGTCGCTGCACTCTAACTCGTCTCTCTCTCTCTCTCTCATGTTGTGTAGTTGTAGTAGACGTTCCGTGCGTTGCGTTCTGCTACCGTCATCGCACCCACTTGTCCGCTGCCGAGCCTTTGCCTTGCCTTCGCGACCACTGAGCGTATCATTCCAAGAACTTTATCGCGTTGCTTCGTAGACCAATTCACATTCCTCGCGAGCTCAACAAGGATGCGGACGAACTGTCCAACCGCGCCATGGACACCGCACAGCGACAGGCGGCACAGGCCTACAGCAACTCGGCGGCCGCGAAAGGGTGGGCGGTGAGGACCGCGCTGAGCGAGGTTGGGCAAGATTGCGCGCGTGAAGACCGTCCACCCGGCCCTCGAGATGCGCGTCAACCACCTCACCAGCCTCAGGGGACCATAGCTCCTCGCGTCGTGCATACCTGCCTCGCAGATGTGTGCGCCTCCCGTCCGCCGGCTCTGCCCCGGTAAGCAGTCGACCCTGGTTCATTTTATGAGCACCTGAGTGGTAGGTTTCGAGTTCTGGATTTCTGGTGACGCCCCCCCTGGGTTTTCTGATGTTTTCCTTAAGGAATTGCCTTGTGGGAGGTGACTCTGTCATGTTTTTGCATTCTGCAGCCATTATTTCAGCCTAAACGAGCATCCGACCACGTATTTTGCATTTGCGAATGAATTAGAGTCATGAGGCTACATGTGTACATCCATGCGATCACATGCTCTCTCACGTGTTATCAACATAACGATGTGAAAGCACTTGCAATTCACCTTCTCCGGTGGCTCCCGGCTCGATTGTGTTCGAAGAAGCCTCGTTGCTATTGCTGCTGAGAGGCGATGTTCTACCTAAACATTAAACCATGCTTCCCGTGCCCTCAAAGAAGGGCGTTACAGGAACGGGTCGAATAACAACACCTGAGCGATTATTCGACTCGTCAAAAAATTTTCAGGGGATTAGCTTCTATATCCACATTTGGACTGTCAGTCCAAATTTGGAAAAGCCGGCGGGGAAGAAGAAGAAATAAATGGCACTGCACCACCACCCAGGCCCCCGGCAGAGGTGGCCAGTGTGCAATCCGAGGGCCTCTCAGGGCCCAGCATTGTCGTCAAGATACGTCGCGTCGTGCTGTGTTGAGCCCTGCGTGAGGACGCAAAAAGCCGTTAGCGGTCCAAATTTGGAAAATGGGCCGGAAACCAAGCCAATGCCCTGCAAAAACTAAAAAAGTAAAAAAAATCAGGGGAGGCACGATGTGCCGAAACACGACATCAGGAGGGTCGAAAAAATGCAGCAAAATGCTGACAGGCAGGCGCGTGTCAATTAGCTGTTATTATTCGACTCCCATCCCCTTGAGTTTTGAGCGCAAACCCATTTTCAAGCACGTTCTTGCACTCCCCCTCCTCGAAGAAGGGTTCCATTATGGAGCCCAAGGGGGCGTGCGTGGTTCGATGCCGAGAGTCTGTATGGGGGTGTAACAACCCCAAACCAAGATCATCTGCGAAAGGCGATTTACGATACGGAAAGCGACTTTCCCAGTTCTGAGCGTGCCGCCGGGGTCCGTGTCAAGAAACAAGAAAACACAGCGCAATCAATACTACGCCCCGCCTGTTCCTGAACGGAGAACTCCCCGAAAGGACAGGCCACTAGCCTCAAAGCGTACACGCTGGCCAATTGCCACGCAAACCCCCCCCCCCCGTGTCCAGAAAAAAGGGGGGGAGCGGGTGTGTGAAAAAAAAAGCAAGAAGAAATAGGGGGAAAATGAAGACTAAAATAAGAAGGAAAAACAAAATAAGAAATAAGTCAAGAAGCAAGAAGACTCACGTTTCCATCTGTGAATGTTGCCGTTAGTACCAATTAGTACGAAATTCATAGTTGTTTTCCCTCGACCGTCTGAGCCTCTGTGAGTGAAATTGCGGTGTTGCCGACCTGGTTGGTCGTGTGTTGTAAGAACCTTCCCCCATTGAGGGTGTGTGTAAAACGCTGTGAATGCGCCCGAGTGCACCGAAGGTGCGAACGGACACCGCTTTTTCGTCTTGCGATACTGGGAGCTCGTGTTGCCGGTCCTTGGTGTCTACGGTTGTTCGATCAGTCAGGGGCGTGCTTCTACCACGGGGTGGGTTGCGGTTGAACGCCGTTTTAGGGTGTCAAACCCACAAGCCGCACTGAAAGGGAGATGTGCCAATCCTTGAGGACGCAGCACAGCCCGATCCTGATTTACTGGAAAGGGATTTGAGGTTAAGTACACTTGTTGGGACCCGAAAGATGGTGAACTATGCCTGGATAGGACGAAGCCGGGGGAAACCCTGGTGGAGGTCCGTTGCGGTGGTGAATCCACATACGGACGAACTACTCCATATTTTGGCGTAGTTAATTCAAGTTTATCCGGGTCTCTGCAAGAGGCCACGGGTGCCCGTCCTGGGTCACTTCCATGTGTATTCATTCAGCGTCGAAGGTGCCCTCGGCCCCGCTTTGTGGTAATACTCGAGGCCCTCCGCACGCAAAACCGTACACCGCGAGAGTAGGAGAAAGTAGAAAAGAGAAACTAGAGTTTTCGTTGACCGCATTGCCCTGCGCCCAAATCCTGGACGTGGTTTCAGGTGGCAAATTGGCAAATGATCACGATCAGAAGGTCCTACTTGGGCGGTTCAGTTTCCCCATGCAATGTGGCTAAAAATCTCAAACGAGACTGAGAGGCCCAAGACAACCCACAATAAAGCACTCTTACGACACTCAGAGCACAAAGAATATCTTCCCTTAACGACGAAGGTCACCCGGAGACTTTAAAACCCCGGAGTTTCAAGCGAACTTTCACTCTAATAAAACGCGAGCAGCTGGGCCGCCACTCTGAAGAAGATCCCATTGGTGCTGCTGGAATTCACGTTGATCTCTGTCGGCGTGTTGTTTTTGTGTGGGGACATGATAGGATACGGACTAGAGGAGTCTGGACATTCATCATAATAGTGATGGACAGTCTACTGCTCACAGGGTACCGAACGAAAGCGGGTGTTTTGGTCAGTCGTTTAACAGTGGCTAACGAGACGTGAGGCCAAGACAACCATAATAAAACGCGAGAAGCTGTGCCGCCTCTCCACACGGAACGCATGGGAACAACTGCAAAGACCCACCTTTGCGGAGGATTGCATCTCCGCACCTAGCCTCCGTCGAAATAAGCACCGGGCAGCACCTCCAGTCCTGTACAACCCCCCGAAGGGTGCAGCGCCCAGTAGAGAGGCGGGCAATAAAAGAGAAAAAAAAATGGAAACACAACAAAAAGAAAAGGAAAAAAAAAAACCGCGCCATAGAGAGGACCCGAAAGATTCTCACTGTTCCCACTGGTTTCTTTCTGTTCTTTGTACCGAACAATCCCTGCGGGGTTGTGAACGCGCAGCATGGTTGGTGGTGAAACAGAATTCTTAACTGAAACAGAATTCTTAACTTGAACAGGCAACACTGGTAAAAGCGGGCGGGAAAACGATCAACCGGCACAAGTATCAGGAAACACACAAAAACCTTAATTGTAGCACCCCACCCGTATTGCAATACGATATAGTTACGGATATTCAACCTGCGCAAACCATAAGCAGCACCACAAATACACGAAAAGAGACGGTCAGACGGTACCAAGAAGACAGGCAGTCACCTACTGCGGCACCATACTGAGGAGGGCCTACCGTAAGTAAGGTATGTGGACAATGGCCGAAACCACCAATGACCAACAACCAAGGTACCCACCGATCCTCTTACCTCGTGTAACCACCACTCTTACGACACTCAGAGGACAAAGAATATCTTCCCTTAACGACGAAGGTCACCCGGAGACTTTAAAACCCCGGAGTTTCAAGCGAACTTTCACTCTAAAAACCTTAGCTCTAAAAAAGTGGGGAGGGTAACAAAATACACATCCCTGGGTGCCCAGCAATGTGCCCTGGAAGGGAAGTCCACCCGTGCAAGAAATGGCGGACTGCATCAGACCAGCGCCTTGCGGAGTAAACTTTACGAGGATGTGCCCCTAGCGGTGGGAAGTGACAATGCGAAGGAAACACCTGTTAGTGTAAGCTGCCTCCATCCACCAAACACAAAAAAGTGGGGAGGGTAACAAAATACACATCCCTGGGTGCCCAGCAATGTGCCCTGGAAGGGAAGTCCACCCGTGCAAGAAATGGCGGACTGCATCAGACCAGCGCCTTGCGGAGTAAACTTTACGAGGATGTGCCCCTAGCGGTGGGAAGTGACAATGCGAAGGAAACACCTGTTAGTGTAAGCTGCCTCCATCCACCAAACACAAAAAGTGGGGAGGGTAACAAAATACACATCCCTGGGTGCCCAGCAATGTGCCCTGGAAGGGAAGTCCACCCGCCGTGCAAGAAATGGCGGACTGCATCAGACCAGCGCCTTGCGGAGTAAACCTTACGAGGATGTGCCCCTAGCGGTGGGAAGTGACAGAGAAGGAAACCCCTGTTAGTGTAAGCAGCCTCCATCCACCAAGCACAAAAAAGTGGGGAGGGTAACAAAATACACATCCCTGGGGGGTGCCCAGCAGCCCCAAGTGCCCTGGAGGGGAAGTCCAACCCTCTGCCCAACGAAATGGCGGGCTCCACCAAACCGGTGCAAGTCCTGCTGGCCACGGCGGTGTGCAGCTTGGTCGCGTTCTTCCTCGTGTTCAGCCCGGGCTCGATCGCGCCGCTGGAGCAGGCGGTAGCCTCCGAAGCGCCGCTGCCGCGAGCGCACGCGAAAATCGACCCTGACAGCGTGTTCGGGTTGACCGCGACCGACATCCAAGGCGCGCGGGTGGACCTCAGGCGGTACATCGGCTCCGTGGCTCTCGTTGTCAACGTCGCTTCCCGTTGAGGATACACAGACAGGGACTACAAAGAGCTGGTATACCTGCACGAGAAGTACCAGGCCGCAGGTTTTGTAGTCCTTGCGTTCCCGTCGAATCAGTTCGGAAAACAGGAGCCCGGCACCGAGTCGGAGATAGCCGAATTCGTGAAGGCGTACAGCGTCAGGTTCCCGATGTTCGCGAAGATCGACGTCAAAGGCGCGGGGCTGCACCCGCTGTACCGGCGCCTCAAGAAAGCCGCGGGCGACGTCGAAATCTCTTGGAACTTTGCCAAGTATGCCATTACTTCTCGCTTTCCATCTTGCAGAGTAGGGAGGCGACCGGAAGAGATGGTGCTTTGCATCTTACAGACTAGGGAGGCGACTGGAAGAGATGGTGCTTTGCATCTTACAGAGTAGGGATCTCTTCCGGTCGCCTCCCTACTCTGTAAGATGCACAGCATCATCTCTTCCGGTCGCCCTACTCTGTAAGATGTAAAGCACCATATCTTCCGGTCGCCTCCCTACTCTGTAAGATGTAAAGCACCATCTCTTCCGGTCGCCTCCCTACTCTGTAAGATGTAAAGCGCCATCTCTTCCAGTCGCCTAGGCGACCGGAAATTCCTCGGAGATTGTCCCTGCACTCTAACTCGTCTCTCTCCCTGTGTCAGGAAAGGTTAGCGTGGTAGCGATGACCACGAGAACACACGGGTAGGCGGCGAGAGGTGCCTTTGCGCGACAGGCTGCCCTCATCTCGCGGGATTACTTCCTCGCTCCCCTTTCCCTTCGGTGCTTCAACCATTGCTGCCGCACATGGCAACTCCATGCCCGCTGTTCCCGCGGAGGCAGGCGGCAAGCGCAGCTTGCCAAAAACCTTGTATGTGGCAAACCGCAAGAGAAAACGAAACCGGAGGAAGCAAACCTTTTGGGGTCTGCGTGTTCACAATTCTGGTAGTCCCTAATCGGTGGAACCTAAGTTAGCGCAGATTGGAGACAGGGCATATCCACAACCTCAGAGAAAGAGCAATGGTTGAGATTTGAACGCATCGACTTCAGGGATTCTTGACCTCGCATCTCACCACCACTGTACTTGTGCGCCAGTGTATCGACCCCCGAGAGATATTTAGCCTAGCAAAGGAATACTCGTCATTCCCGAACTGAGCGACTCGTGCCAGCAAGGAGTGAACCAACAGGGCTCGTCGAGAAAATGCGGAGACACTCACCCTCTGTGGATACCCCATTCCAGGAGACTTACCCCGACGCCAGTTGTGTGCCCCAAGATACCTGCCGATTAGCTCGGCATTCCCGAACTGGGCGACTCGTGCTAGCAAGGAGTGAACGAAAACGAAAAATGCGGGGACTCTCACCCTCTGTGGATACCCCATTCCAGGAGACTTACCCCGACGCCAGTTGTGTCCCCAGGGACTCTCACCCTCTGTGGATACCCCATTCCAGGAGACTTACCCGTGTCCCCAGGGACTCTCACCCTCTGTGGATACCCCATTCCAGGAGACTTACCCCGACGCCAGTTGTGTCCCCAAGAGCGACTCATGCTAGCAAGGAGTGAACTCACACGGCTCGTCGAGAAAATGCGGGGACTCTCACCCTCTGTGGATACCCCATTCCAGGAGACTTACCCCGACGCCAGTTGTGTCCCCAAGAGCGACTCATGCTAGCAAGGAGTGAACTAACACGGCTCGTCGAGAAAATGCGGGGACTCTCACCCTCTGTGGATACCCCATTCCAGGAGACTTACCCCGACGCCAGTTGTGTCCCCAAGAGCGACTCATGCTAGCAAGGAGTGAACTAACACGGCTCGTCGAGAAAATGCGGGGACTCTCACCCTCTGTGGATACCCCATTCCAGGAGACTTACCCCGACGCCAGTTGTGTCCCCAGGGACTCTCACCCTCTGTGGATACCCCATTCCAGGAGACTTACCCGTGTCCCCAGGGACTCTCACCCTCTGTGGATACCCCATTCCAGGAGACTTACCCCGACGCCAGTTGTGTCCCCAAGAGCGACTCATGCTAGCAAGGAGTGAACTCACACGGCTCGTCGAGAAAATGCGGGGACTCTCACCCTCTGTGGATACCCCATTCCAGGAGACTTACCCCGACGCCAGTTGTGTCCCCAAGAGCGACTCATGCTAGCAAGGAGTGAACTATCACGGCTCGTCGAGAAAATGCGGGGACTCTCACCCTCTGTGGATACCCCATTCCAGGAGACTTACCCCGACGCCAGTTGTGTCCCCAGGGACTCTCACCCTCTGTGGATACCCCATTCCAGGAGACTTACCCCGACGCCAGTTGTGTCCCCAGGGACTCTCACCCTCTGTGGATACCCCATTCCAGGAGACTTACCCCGACGCCAGTTGTGTCCCCAGGGACTCTCACCCTCTGTGGATACCCCATTCCAGGAGACTTACCCCGACGCCAGTTGTGTCCCCAAGAGCGACTCATGCTAGCAAGGAGTGAACTACACGGCTCGTCGAGAAAATGCGGGGACTCTCACCCTCTGTGGATACCCCATTCCAGGAGACTTACCCCGACGCCAGTTGTGTCCCCAAGAGCGACTCATGCTAGCAAGGAGTGAACTACACGAGAAAATGCGGGGACTCTCACCCTCTGTGGATACCCCATTCCAGGAGACTTACCCCGACGCCAGTTGTGTCCCCAAGAGCGACTCATGCTAGCAAGGAGTGAACTAACACGGCTCGTCGAGAAAATGCGGGGACTCTCACCCTCTGTGGATACCCCATTCCAGGAGACTTACCCCGACGCCAGTTGTGTCCCCAAGAGCGACTCATGCTAGCAAGGAGTGAACTAGCACGGCTCGTCGAGAAAATGCGGGGACTCTCACCCTCTGTGGATACCCCATTCCAGGAGACTTACCCCGACGCCAGTTGTGTCCCCAGGGACTCTCACCCTCTGTGGATACCCCATTCCAGGAGACTTACCCCGACGCCAGTTGTGTCCCCAGGGACTCTCACCCTCTGTGGATACCCCATTCCAGGAGACTTACCCCGACGCCAGTTGTGTCCTCAAGAGCGACTCATGCTAGCAAGGAGTGAACTAACAGGGCTCGTCGAGAAAATGCGGAGACACTCACCCTCTGTGGATACCCCATTCCAGGAGCCTTTCCCCGACGCCAGTTGTGTGCCCCAAGATACCTGCCGATTAGCTCGGCATTCCCGAACTGGGCGACTCGTGCTAGCAAGGAGTGAACGAAAACGAAAAATGCGGGGACTCTCACCCTCTGTGGATACCCCATTCCAGGAGACTTACCCCGACGCCAGTTGTGTCCCCAAGAGCGACTCATGCTAGCAAGGAGTGAACTCACACGGCTCGTCGAGAAAATGCGGGGACTCTCACCCTCTGTGGATACCCCATTCCAGGAGACTTACCCCGACGCCAGTTGTGTCCCCAAGAGCGACTCATGCTAGCAAGGAGTGAACTAACACGGCTCGTCGAGAAAATGCGGGGACTCTCACCCTCTGTGGATACCCCATTCCAGGAGACTTACCCCGACGCCAGTTGTGTCCCCAAGAGCAACTCATGCTAGCAAGGAGTGAACTAACACGGCTTGTGGCCCTGCTGCGCCCTCGACGGGCCGCGCACCGATCGCGTCCTCCTGCCGGCCCGGCCCGGCTTCCCACGACTTCCGCCTCTCGGCGTGCCGCACGGCGGAAAAGAGCAAGCGAAGATACCGATGCCCACTCTGATTACGAACTCGTCACTAGCTCACAGCAACAGTTGCCCCTTCTGGAGCCTTGTCACTAGCTCACAGCAAAAGTTGCCCCTTCTGGAGTCTTGTCACTAACTGACAGCAACAGTTGCCCCTTCTGGAGTCACGTAGCGAAAAGCTGGCTGGCGTAGTGTGGTACTCATTTGCATGCAAATGACTCCCCACTAACGCAACAAGAAGACGGCTCGTGGGGGAAAAATGCGGTACCCTCACCCTCTGTGTATACCCCTTTCGTCGAGTGCGCGTAAACAAGCGTAATCTCCACGGACCCACAGGTTCCTCGTGTCGCGCACGGGCAAGGTGACCTTCTTCGAACCGGCTGCGAGCCCTCGATCCATGGAGGCAGGGATCCAGAAGCTCTTGGCCGAAACAGCGTAAAACGCCCGTGACGTATCCTCTGAGCGAACTGATAGTCGACGCCGAACAGATCGAACACCACTGTGTCTTGTTTGCAGACACTTTCTCAGGTTCCGCGTTGATGATGGTCCGTTTATTTCTGTTGCAGGACAGTGTGCGCGCGATCACCCGGCTTGCCGGCTGATTAAATTTCGAGCCCTTTTTTTTACCGGCACACTCGCACAAAATCAGATTTTCAACAGTGTAGGCTTGGCTATGAGCGGAATCAGCTGCACCGGCAACGATGTTGTCGTAAAACCTTCTGATCGGCCCAGCCGGTCAGTTTTTCAAGAACTCTTTTTGTATAAGCACCTGCTTTGTAGGAAATGCTTGAGGAGACTGCCAGTCGCGATAGATCAAAGGAGGTAAATGTGCGTGTAGTTGGTTATCATGAATGGACTAAGTTATAGAAAGAGTAGCGTTGGCACTCATACAGGGTAAATGTGCTGTAGCCCACACGAAACACAGGTAAATCTGGGTTTAGTGGCGGGCGTAAGCGTTCAACAAAAAAGGACCCACTTTGTAGTTGTATTGTTTTCTCCCACTCTAGCCTCCTTCGAAATGAGCACAAGGCAGTCCCTCGAGTATTTTTCCGGCTGACAGTGACAAATTAGATCCGATAATCAGCCGCTTTCTCCCTCAGCGCGAACACTGTTGCAGGACCGGAACCTGGGCGCAGATAGGACACGGTGTTCAGCACTCGCCAGTCAAAGCACGTTCTTTGCACTCCCTCCCCGAAGCACAAGAATGAGCCAGCCCATCCCCTGGTTGGTGGAGTGATTTGTCAGGTTGATTCCGTTACCGAACGAGAACTCAACCCTTAAATAGGTGGGCGTGTCGTTGTAGGGGGGTGTCTTTTGGCATCGGCGGCATGCTGCTTACCCGAGACGCGCACTACCTTTCAAAGGGCATGGGTCTACCCCCCGTTCCAGCTTAGTCTGCCAGCTTCAGCTTCTCGGACTGGCCCAACCCTTGATTATTATCCCGACAGCTTTAGATTCCTCAGACTGCCCGATCATGAGCACTCAGCCTCTTGGACTGTCCGGTTGGTTTATATGTCGAGAAAGTCCGAACCCGAGCTGGAGTTCGGACACTGCGTCTCCAGAGAGTAAAGACACGTCAAAATAAATTCACGCTTCGAGGACCCACCTCATGTTGCTGCGGAGGCTGGGGAAATCCTGCAGAAGCGCTTCGTGATTGAACGGCGGGGCGGTCGCAGCGATCTCTCCGTCATACGAGGCCTTCGTGACCCGTTTCCCGCTACTGTGAACGGATGTGTTACGAGGCCTTTGCAAGGAGCCCCAGGTTCCTTCAGTTTAGTCGTAAAACTCTTGTCTGAGTTGGACCCGGAGTTTCTCTAGAAGGTTTTTTTTTTTTTTTGCTTCCTGGACATTCCATCCGCCAGTGGTTAAGCACTCGGTGGTCGGTGATCCTCTTGTCATCGGAACGGGGATGGGCTGGCTCTAGAAATACACTTTAACGTTTGTACGCTTGGCCCCCGTCCGCAATGGCCGCCGTGTGAAGACCCGCGAGGCACCGTGATTAAGCTCGATGGGCGCGTCGAAGGCTTCCCGAGAGCATTGATGCTAAAAAAACCACCGAGAAAGTGTCTCTGCGATCGGCCCCTCGTATCCCCTCACTCCCACAACAAAGCAAACCCTCCCTCTCTCCGCCCCCCCACTGCCCAAACGGACTTTTCCCCCCACACCGGAAAAGCTTCGAAAAATGGATCGGGATGCAGAAAAAAGCAGGACAAAAAGCAGGAAAGTGAGATCAACCGACGCGCACGAATAAAAGCGAGGCACTTATCCTTCTTAAAACAAAACTACGCATTTCTTTCTGAAAAGCATTGCGTGCCGCAGCAGGCGGGATCTGTGCAGGGTTCGGGAAGTCGGCATGCAATTCGGCATCTATCTGTCGGACAAAGTGTCGATGGACGCGTTGTAGCCGGCAAACTGTTTATAACTGCCGAGCCGATGCACTCCCTGCTGATAAACTGATAGTCTGGGTTAAAATGCAAAGAATCTGTGGGGATATTCTGCATCGCCGGCACCGCGGTTATATCTTCTGCTATAGACTCTGCTCGCCTGTGATAGACTGCTGTTAGACTGTGATACAGCATGCGTTGCAGTTCCAGGAAATATGGGTGGACCGGCTCAGCTGCAGCATTTGCTGTAGCGATGATGGTTGGGCTGGGAACGTGGGAGGGTGCTGTGGGATTCGGAACGGTCGCTACACGGTATTCTGGCAACCCGTCCCGCGCCTTTCGGAGAGGGATCTGTAAGGTGTGTGTTTCAGTGGCTCCCTGTCCTCTCGCCCGAGATTTTCAGACAGGTCCTCGATGCTGTTTTTTTTTTTTACATAAGCGCCAGCTTGAAAGGAAATGCTCGACGATGCTGCCCGACAAAGAACAGAAGGGATCCCAAGTGCTGTAACTACCGAACCACGTGTTGAACGGACGTGAGGTCATGCGGGTCTACCCCTACACGACAAATCACACAAACACAACAGGTCAAAAAATCCTGAGTGAGAAAACAACATACGGTGGTGTAAGCGATGAACAAATCAGATTGTGTTTGTATTGTATTTGCCCCTTACCTCTATATTTCCCCCCTTCCATTCGGAGTCGAAGCAGCTACGTCGAGTATTTTAATAGTACATCTTTACTGACGGGAACAGTTCCGGAACAACGGTTATCACATGAAAGAGAAAACGAAGCCAACGAAAAAGTGCTAATACAGGAAACCGAGGTTTATACCCTGTACTACACGCGAAGAACAAGAAACTTTTTGCCTTATCATTTTCATCACTTTTGGTCAGTTTATGCTGATCGTCCGTTGCTTCGTTTATCAGTGCAAGCCCCAACTCCGGAAATGTTCTGCATTTGCCGCGACGACAGCTTTCCTGCTTGCATGCTGAGTTGCACTCAATATCAGGCTGGTTACGCTGGGTTATGCTGGGTTACAGTCAAACTAGACTCGGGCCCCCTCGCTCACAGCTGCGTAAAACCAGCCCGGCGCGCACACTTTTCCGTCTACGCGACAACCGTCCTCGCCGAGACAACCCATGCGCAAGAGCCCGAAACAGATCTCCCCCCCCCGAAAGACGCGCAGCACTGGTGCCGCCGTGTACCGACCCGTGCCCTGTGTGCCGTCTGCAGCAGGTTGGACGGACTTTGTGTCACTCGGGCGGGTGCCTTGTACTCTCTACCCCATTGCTTTTCCTTGTGCACCCCTTCCCTACTTTGGGGAGCCGTACACTCCCCTTTTTACCACTTTCTATTTTGCATCCCTTTCCTAGACGACATCTTCCTCGAAGAAGACTTGATGCTAGCACCAACCATGCATGAGAGGCAGTGCTCAGCCTAAACATTAAACTAAGATTTTCCCCGCCCGCTCCTTTCCCCGACTTCTGTGGGTGCACCGTGCATTCTGTACGATTGGACAATCCAAACGGTCACCTTTTATTAGTAGGAAATAAGCTTGTTTCTTTTCTATCGTTGGCACCACTTCATGTGGTCAGCAGCAAGATGAGCAGCTTTCTGGCTTCACCTTTGCTCCAACCATACGGCGCGCGGCAAGCAGGGCAGGAGCAGTGGACGAGAGTGAACAGACACAAGCATAGGAGTGAGGATTCTATTATGAATCTGCCTTTCATCGCTGTCCGGGGTCTGCAGACGCTCGAATGTCTGAGTGTGCAGTTTCGGTACCTTTGCAGGCACCCTTTTTAGCTCCCTTTTTAGGCACCATTGTGCGAGAAGTTGCAAACGACGGGGAATGGAAGTGTGCGAAAAGATATATGGCGCAGGACGTGTCATTTCGTCTCGTCTGCCCGTGAAGTAACCCCGAGCTCACGCCATTTAAAGTTTGAAAATAGGTCGAGGAAGCGATTTCCCCAATGCTTCCAATCGTTCGCGTAACTCCTGTTTTGGTTCTAGCTATCCTGAGGGAAACTTCGGAGTGAACCAGCTACTAGATGGTTCGATGGGTCTTTCGCCCCTATACCCAGCTTTGACGAGCGATTTGCACGTCAACACCGCAACGGACCTCTACCAGGGTTTCCCCCGGCTGCGTCCTATCCAGGCATAGTTCACCATCTTTCGGGTCCCAACAAGTGTACTTAACCTCAAGTCCCTTTCCAGTAAATCAGGAACACCAAAAAAGCGAAGATTCCGATTCCTTTTTCGGATTATGAACTGGTCAGTAACTTCCAACAACAGTGCAACCGAGCCAGTTAGGGGGAAGGACGTGATGCGGCTGCTTTGGCAGTGACCCTGGTGGAGGAAAACCACGCGCACACGCCGGGGGGGGGGAACGTGTTTTCCCAATTACTTGAAAGGCCCCCCCGCCCGACTGTAGCAGTTGAGGAAGGTGCAAACTTGGAGACTGCTACAGTAGTCCTGCACGAGACCTGGGCACGTGCCTCGCGTAGGGCAGGTGAACCAGTGACCCGCTTTAAGAACCCTGTAGCCCGGCGTGTGCCGTTTACGGGATACATGTCGGCTTCCTACTCATGGGGGACCAAGGTAGGCACACTCACACCTGAAAATCGGACCAACCATTAACGCAACAAGATGACGATGATAGAAGAAGTGTTGTGGTTGATAGGGCTCACTACGAAGATAAGAAACGCTCTAAAACAAGTCGGCTATAGGCAACAAAGGCACACGGACTGCCCCTACCGCAGATACGATACGCAGACTAGAATACGATACCTTCAAGGAACATTTACGAAAATGGTCACCGAAGACTTTAAACCCCCGGGTCTCTCCTCCTTTTTTGTGTTGTATACGTTAATACTACTCTAAGCACCCCGCTTCGTAGGAAATGCTTGAGGAGACTGCCAGTTGCGAGAGATCAAACGGCTCCTCGGCCTCTGCGACCTACGGGTCACACGACGATCGCGCACCCCTGCCGACACAGCTCGACCCTCAACAACTGCCGCATCTCGCGGTGCCGCTCGCCGGAAGCGAGAGAACGAGGACACCGATTCCGGATCTAAGCGCGCCAAGAGTGACCCATCCGGTGTCACGTAGCGAAAGGCAGGCTTAGTGTGGTCCTCATCGGCATGCCGGTGACTCCCCACTATCGCAACAATACTCCAAGGTCAAAGGCGGTAAAATGTGCTGCAACTCCGGCGCCGCCACTCACTTGTAGCAGACCCGCAACCTGCAGCGCGCCTCCGGACCCGACGTTCGTCCCCGGGGTACAGGGGTAGGGCGTCTCTTCTTCTGCTGCTCGTCCAGGTTTATCGGTTGCGCGTCGATTTTGCTTCTTCTCGTGTCGTCTCGTCTGCAAACTCGCCTCGACTTCTTCGACTGCGCTTCGGTGCGTCCTTTTCGCCTTTTCGGCGGGGGTCGGGTCCGGTCGCCGATTCGCCGCCTCCGCGTCACACCGAAAATGGCCAATCGTCGTCCTCGGGGTACAGGCGCCCGCATCGTGCAGCCCACCGGCACGAGGGCGGTCGGCCATACGCCGCTCCAGACGGGTGAAATGGTCAGAATCCCCTGGAAAAACTGTGGGACAAAACCTTTACGAAGTGCGGATTCTAGATCATTCCGGCACTTGTAGTAGTGGTAGTAGTAGTAGTATGTGTCATCCTAATCCGGGAACACGTCAGGGAGAAGAACGGAGCAATCTTTACAACCAAACGAGTGACATTAGGTGGCCGCTTGAGCGGCGCCACCGGTTCCAAAGATTTTCGGGAAGGTGTGACTGACCTTCTTTGATCCTGTTGGTTCGGGCTAGTTGAGGAGTGCTACCTTTTACCGGAACATTATAATAGTTGTAGAAGCCAGCTCCACCCCGAATTCTCCTGGTGTCGATTCGAGGTGGTCGTGCTCATCTAGCCATGCGTCATGCTCCTATTCCCTCAGTAAACTGCAAGACCACCTTAGTAGCCGTGGGGTTGCTGCAGTGAAAATGGCCCCAGCCAAGCCCAGACCCAGCCGACGGCCCCGGGCTCCGGGCTGATGACAGCTTTCTTATTAACCAGCCTGTACAGGGGGCGCCCGCATCGTGCAGCCCCACGAGAGCGGTCAGCCACACACCGCTCCAGACGGGTGAAATGGTCAGAATCCCCTGGAAAAACTGTGGGACAAAACTTTTACGAAGTGCGGATTCTAGATCATTCCGGCACTTGAAAAAAAAATTGTTTTTCACTGGCTTCCTCTGGAGACCATCTTAGTAGCCGTGGGGTTGCTGCAGGGAAAATGGCCCCCGCCAAGCCCGGACACAGCCGACGGCTCCGGGCTCCGGGCTCCGGGCTGATGACAGCTTTCTTATTAACCAGCCTGTACAGGGGGCACCCGCATCGTGCAGCCCCACGAGAGCGGTCAGCCACACACCGCGCTCCAGGCGGTCGTTCACGACCGCCGCCCACACACCGGCCTTCAAAACCGTTGGCGTTGCGTTACTGGCCGGGGACCGCCCGGCTCCCCTCGGACCCTGCGGGGTGAGGCTCTCGGGAGCGCTGCGGGATCGCGGGGGGGGATATTCCGCAAACGGACTTCTGCCCCGGCCCGCGACGGTGGCTCTGGTGGCGAGGGCGGGGTCAGGAGTTTGCGGTTGATCCGCCCGAAGCTCGGGGGTGCATTGGGGTCGGGGCGGCTCGGCTGTGGGCGGCAGGGGCGCTGGATCCAGAGCGGGACGTGCCGATCGTTTCCGCAGCAGAGACCTCTCCCGTGCAGCACGCTCGGCCGTGTCCTTGGTGTTGGGTCCCTTCCCAGTCTTCAGGGCCGACCGGGGCTTAGCGGGGGAAGGGGAATGGGTAGCGGGGGGTGGTACCAGGGGCAGCGGAGTGTCGTGTGGCTGCGGCGCCTGCAGCAAAGGTTCGGCACTGTCAACTGGTAGATCCACCTGCGTCCGGGACACCTGCTCGGAACTGGTTTCGGGCTGGGGGGGGAGGGTAGCCTCTCCCTTACAGAGCTCAGCTTCGTGGTCTGCTGACCTGTCCCGCGCTTTCTTCCGCAGCACAACCTTCGGGCGGCGGTCCAGGTCATGCCCGCGAGCGGGCAGTTCGCCCCGCAGTGTGTCGAGGGCAACGCTTTGAAGCCTGACCGCCGCGGCTAAATCGCGGAAGGGGCCCTCCATCTCCGCGCCGCGCTTTTGGATGTCGGCGGCAAGCTCCGAGCGGGTGCTCGAGAGTGCCGCGCCCTGCGCTCGGATCTCCTCGGAGAGGCCGGCAACCTTGCTGTAGACCTCATCCGTGATCATGCGGAAGCCGGAGAGCAAGTCGACCTCGGTCTTGGCCACCGCGTCTCGGTATCCAGCCTGCATTTGCGCAGACAAGGCCTGGAATTGGCCCAAGGCTGCAGCAAGAGCGTCCGTCTGCGAGACGTCAGTTGTGCCGGGAGGGGGAATAGGCTGGGGGGCCGCTGGGGGGGGCGAGCAAGGCCTAACCTCCTCGCTACTCGAGCTCACAGCGTCGACATCCATAGCCGGCTCGTCGTCAGGGAAGTCGGCTGCCGCGATGGTGAGGCCGCCAGCCAGGGGTTTGCCTCTCGGGGGTTCTGTTTGTTCGCCGAGGAGGCGAAGGCCGTCGACGATGCGTTGTGCAACGGCCGCACCGTGTAGCCTGGTGAGGTCGGCGAGCGACAGGGGCGGTGGGGAACAGCTGTTCGGTTGGCTGGCCGAGGTGGCAGACGGGGCGCGGAAGCTGTCGGAAAGGCGTGGGGAGTTGTCGGTTTGGGCCGGCTCGAGCGGGCAGCGGGGGATGCGTTTAAACCTTAGTGTGGGGCCCTGAGCGGTCCGTAGGGTATCCGTCCCGGGGAGCGTCTCCGACTCCGACCAGCAGGTCGGACGGCGACTGTACCCCACGTCAATCCGACCACACCCAGCGCGTCCTCGATGAACTCCCTGCTCGTTAGTTGCTGTGGGGCAGGGCGTTTCTGCAGGGGTGGGCGCCTGGACCGGGGGGCCTTCCTCCGAGTGCCCCGCGCCGTGCACATTCGTGCTCTTTTTTTTTTCCCACACGTGCAGTGCTCCCGCTAACCTCACTTTTGGTGAGGAATTCCAAAACCTGTTTGGCGCTTGTTTTTTTTTGGTGCCCCCCAATTTTTTTACCCCCGTGTTGTGCAGGTTATTAGCTTCGTTTTTGCCTAGGTTTCCCGACCTCGCTCTGAGACCGAGAAGCTTTTCTCCAGGGGGGGTCCGGGGGGCTTTGCCCCCCGGCGAACGGTACGGTACAGGTGGAGAAAGTTTGCACTTCTCAGTCTGTTTGTCACAATAAACACTGCACATTCCTGGAGGCAACAGCCCATTTCAAATCAACCACCACTCGATACTGCGTGCTGGTAAATCATTGGCACGAGTAGACGCAGACCAGAGATCACGTGGAACAAGGCAGTTGTGTCGACTGGGAGAGAATCTGTCAAGAAATCCGGGGCTGCTTCTGATCCTCGACTCTCTTTTTCTCGGCTCCAGCCCCCGTGGCAGCCCCAGACTTCTGCCCGCCAGCCCACGATAGACTGTGGTGCAGTGCTATGGCTACACGATACCACCAACGGGAAAAAGGTGAGGAATTCCTCACCCTCTTTTTTCGAGCCTCTTTTTTTTTTTGAGGAATTCCTCGCACTTTTTCGTTAGCGGGAGCACTGCACACGTGGGACCGGATCCGGACGACCCCGGAAGCGCGTGATCTCGCAGGCTGCGCGGCGCATGCGCAAGGTTAATGCGCTGAATTTCTAGGCTCCCTTATGCATGCGGAATTACCAGCGACGGGCAATAGAAGTATGGGACCCTATACAGCACGGTATTGCATCGGTGAATGCATACACACCACATACCGTATACCTCTCTAAACAGGATCAACCGTGTATAGGTGGTGGTGTGCAGTGCATCAGTAGGTGGTATATTGAGGGCGCAGAAGGGAAGGCGTGTAACTCTTTGAGTCTAGCAAATGCAGTTTGTCAAGAACAAAAACCGATCGATGGCAGCGTACTATCCTCATGAACAAAACAGGTTTGAAGGAAGTGCGCACAAACAAAGGAAGCACCAGCACGAAAAGCCTCCAGGCAAAACCCCGTTTTCATATTCCTTTTTCTGGCACTCTTTTTACCACGCAAATCGGGCAGAGAATCCGGGCGCCGCACGGGGGGTGGCGGGATGAAGGGTGAATTGTGGTATTCGCCTGGGTCCGGAGAGGGTGACGCTTCACGTCGACGATGTGGGTATATAAGTTGTGGAGGTACCAACGATGGGGTATATCAGTCATTCTCCTGGCGACCGTTCAAGTATGGGAGAAACCATCTGAAGGTCAACCCCTCGTCATTTTCTTTGGTCCGAGGGCGTTTTTGAACTGTTTTGAATCCGATCTTTTCATTCCGACCTTCGAGGGGCTCCCAAGCTCGATATCTGGCGGGCTGCTCCCAAAATTAGGTTTTGCGAAAACGCATTTTCATGTTTTGCCATCGAGGGGGTGGCCAGTTTTTGTAGCACCCCGGGAACAGAGTTTTCAGGCATGCTCCGGATTAAAATCATCTTTGATAGGCCAAATTATTAGAGGCGGGGATGGTGGGTGTATGGGCTGCAACAGCTTCCCCTTGTGCCACCGTACTATACCACCAGGGGCACCACGAGGGCCTAGTCCCTGTGGGCTTAGGCTCTTTATCCAGGGCACCTATTGCTCAGGAAGACGAGATTCTGCGTGTCGTAGTAAGCCTGGAGGGCCCAGAGAAGCAAGACGGGAGTTGCTCCATCTCCGATCGCACTATCTGCGCCGGCTATTTCTGATGCTGGCCTTGGACGAAGATGCTGTATTCCTCGTACGGCCGAGTTTTTATGGCTGTCAGAAGCCACCTGAAGAACTCTCTGCAACTGCATCCGGATTCTTCAATCGCAAAACGCTGCATTGATTTTCTGCTCATTGTATTCCATGTCACGAGCTTGCAAACCATGCAGAGAAAAACAGCTGGCATTGTCGGGCGACCTCGTTGAAGAATGCGTGTGAAATTGTCGTGGTCAGCCGACACGTTTGCCTTCCAGAGGGTATCGAGGGGCAGGTGGGGCTTTGCGCCGCTGAAAGACACGCGCAGAGACTTCTGGGGTGTGTGCAGAAAGGAGCATTCACCATGAGCCTCCAATTCGGGCAGCTTGAAGGCGCCTCGACGAGGACCCTCCGCCGTCGTTGTTTGGAACCTTGCATCTTGCAGTCGTGGTTGCTGCCGCTGCAGTCATTGTCGTTTCGCCCGTTTGCTATCCCAGTTCTGAAGTGCGTTCATAGGGTGATGGAAATTGCCTGGTAAAGTGGGGCGCAAAAGGAGGAGCCATGGAGGTCAACCTTTTCCGGGATCCGAGGTGGTATTTTGACGATTTCGTGACCGATCTTTCTATTCCGAGTCCTCTCGGGGGCAACAGGCACATATCACGCGCGCTCCCGGTAAATCTAAGTATAATTATATCGGGCTGAACTCGTCCAAGGGGGGTCATCCTTTTTTTCTAAACCCCCGGGAACAGAAAGACCGGGGACACCTGCGCTTATAACATCAAAGATTGGTCGATTTAGTGACACCTTTGGTGACTGTATGCGCTGCAATAGGGTGGTCGTTTTTGAACGGTCACCAGGAGAATGACTGATATAAGTTGTGGAGGTACCAACGATGGGGAATATAAGTTGTGGAGGTACCAACGATGGGGTATATAAGTTGTAAGAATCCAAGACGTGTTTTTTAGTCTCGTCCACTATGGACGCATTTAGATCGACCTTTTCGGACTCGTGCATTCTTTACAACTAACAAGTAAAATAATAAACAAAACTACGCATTTCTTTTTTGGCACCGGTTCCAGGCTCTTTTTTTGTGTTAACAATGCATTGTTGGTACTACGAATTAGTAGTTGGCAGCGTACTACATGAAACTTACCAAAGCAGGTGAGTTCCGCTAGTGCGCACAAACAAAAATCGCTGCAGAGAATCCGGGCGCGGCACGGGGGGTGGCGGGATGAAGGGTGAATTGTGGTATTCGCCTGGGTCCGGCGAGAAGAAGAGGGTGACGCTTCACGTCGACGATGCGAAGGGCGCCTTGACGGTCACCGAGCTGTTCGTGCCGAAGCCGAAGGTGCTGGCGGCGGTGCGGTACGACGCCCTGCGGAGCCTCGCGTGGTTTTCACACACCGCCGCGCCGGGCGCTGGGGCAGCGGCGGTCAAATGGTCGTACTTCATCGTCGAAGCGACGCCTTCCGACGACCAACCAGCAGCCGAGTGCCCCGCGCCGTGCACGTTCGTGTTCTCGACGGCCAAGCAGAACGACTACAAGCGCTGGGAGGCCGCCCTGCAGCAAACCGTCGTCCGGCCTGCGGCCGCGGGCAAAACCCCGGCGACGTGCCCGCCACCGATGCTTCGTGCCGTCGGAGGTATCTACCACCTCATTCACTTCGGGCTTGGGACCAACGCCGAAAAGGCAAGGGGGGGTCAGGGGGTGCGATTGCATTGTGGTAGATCTTGTCCGTTTCATCATTGCCGGTGTTCGCCCCCAAAATCGGTTCGGATGAGGTTGTTGAGGGCGCGCGACCCAGAAACTGGTCAGGATGTCACCCAAAAGTGCGAAAGAAACGGAAAGCATGGTGAAAAATGGAGATTTCGGCCACGTCCGAATTCAGCCGACTTCCAGAATCTCTACGAAGCGAGTCCCAAATCTGGCGAAAAAAAAAGTGTAGATGAGTCATTCCTGGGTACAAATGACTACATCCTGAGTCATTCCTGGGTACAAATGACTACATCCTGAGTCATTCCTGGGTACAAATGACTACATCCTGAGTCATTCCTGGGTACAAATGACTACATCCTGAGTCATTCCTGGGTACAAATGACTACATCCTGAGTCATTCCTGGGTACAAATGACTACATCCTGAGTCATTCCTGGGTACAAATGACTACATCCTGAGTCATTCCTGGGTACAAATGACTACATCCTGAGTCATTCCTGGGTACAAATGACTACATCCTGAGTCATTCCTGGGTACAAATGACTACATCCTGAGTCATTCCTGGGTACAAATGACTACATCCTGAGTCATTCCTGGGTACAAATGACTACATCCTGAGTCATTCCTGGGTACAAATGACTACATCCTGAGTCATTCCTGGGTACAAATGACTACATCCTGAGTCATTCCTGGGTACAAATGACTACATCCTGAGTCATTCCTGGGTACAAATGACTACATCCTGAGTCATTCCTGGGTACAAATGACTACATCCTGAGTCATTCCTGGGTACAAATGACTACATCCTGAGTCATTCCTGGGTACAAATGACTACATCCTGAGTCATTCCTGGGTACAAATGACTACATCCTGAGTCATTCCTGGGTACAAATGACTACATCCTGAGTCATTTCTGGGTACAAATGACTACATCCTGAGTCATTCCTGGGTACAAATGACTACATCCTGAGTCATTCCTGGGTACAAATGACTACATCCTGAGTCATTCCTGTCACAGTCTGACCCTTCTGCCGTCTTTTGTGGCTGCTTTCTGGTGTATGACCAAACCCGGACAAACCCGGATCAGCCCGGACCAACCCGGACTGGGCTCGGTTCAAGGTCAAACGCTGGCAAAAACCCCGCAGGGAGCACTCCACAACGCGCCCAGATTTCCGCGAAAAAAGCCCCAAGAAAAACATAATGGAAGCTGCGACAGAACTGCGCTTCGAGTGCGTATTAGTCGATCTTTGAGTGCGTGAGCCCCTAGGTGCATCACATTAGTTCCAGGCTACTTAGCCCGGGTCCCTGGGTCGCACCCCCTCCTTCTCTTGGTCGCGGGTCTTGTGTCTTGTTGGTCCGTCCGGGCTGGTCGCTTCGCGCTTCCCCTTCGTCTTGCGTCACCTCGTCTTCACTCCCTGCTCACGGGCTTCTTCGGTTTGTGCACCTGCGACGCGGGCTGCTTTACTGCTCGTCTGCGCGTCGACTGCGCTGTAGATGGGGGTGGATTCGTTTCCGAATGCACTCCTGCTTGTTGGCCCGCTTGTTGCTGAGGGTTTAAACCCCCGCAACCACAGTGGATAGGTACCAGAGCAGTGGCGGTATGCACACCCAAGAGCAGCAGCACCAGACGGCCCGTCCTGACAGTGCGGCATGGCGAGAGCATCCATAGCTAGCATCACACAGCACAGCGGCTAGTACCTAGGTACCACGAGCAGGCGGTGGTATCACTTGATCACTGATCACTTGTTCACTTGATCACTTGATAGTTGCATTCCTCCACTTTTTAGGCTTTGTGTTGCTAAAACCCCAATGACCTGCTCATTGGTCGTTACGCTGCAACATTCCCACGATGAATCGTAAGAGTCCAGCCTGAGAAGCTGGTGAGTTAAAAAAAGAGTAATGTAACCTACCGACAAATCTTGGATGAATTTGCAGCCCGCAACACATCAGTCATACTGTCTCGAGTCCGCTATCAGGAGCCCAGCGGAAACGCAACAGAATTAGCTCGAAGATGCGATACAACAAAACATTTCTTTTGGAACCCCGATCACCACAAGCACGCACTATGCTGAACTTCACAAACACACAAAACGTCGAAAGACACCAATCTGTACGCCCATGCGGGATCGTCGGAAACACAAAAGCGGGCGTCACCCCGCTTTTCGGGCGTGGATTTCCACGCATTTTGGTTGTAGCACACCTCCCGCTCCCTCCGTAAAGAAGTTGCAAACGAGTGATGTATCGGGGAAGAAGTTGCAAATGAGTGATGTATTGGGAAAGAAGTGTAAATGAGTGATGTATTTGGGAAAGAAGTGTAAATGAGAGATGTATCGGGAAAGAAGTGTAAATGAGTGATGTATCGGGAAAGAAGTTGGCATGAGTGATGTAGGGGTTAAGCCCGATGAGTCTCAACAACACCACGCAGAAGACCACACGGACCTGGCGTCTTCGCGGAAGGAGATCGAAGAGCTGAAAACGAAGCTCCAGCTGCGGGGGGACGCCCTCCGCGCTGCGGAGCTGGAGAGGCTCAGCGCCGTGGAGGCCTGCAAGCGGCAGGTCGGGACTCTCCGGGCCGAGCGCGGGCTCCCGGCCAGCTGCCCGGAGTGCGCGCTGCTGAGCGGGAAGCTCGACGGCCTCACCGCGGAGGTCCAGCAGCTGTCGACGCACCGGGCGCAGGACGAGTCCTTGGCCGCGACCCTTGCCCACACCCGGGAAGACAACCTACGCCTGCAGCACAACCTGCGGGCCGCCGGGAAGGAGCTGAAAGAGCTCCGTAGGCTGATCGCCGCGGCCGACCCGCACGCGGCACCCGACGACAAGCCGGCCGCGTCGCCCGCGTCCGCGCTGCGCGGGCTGGCGAGGAAGTTCTCGCAGAGGGCGGCGGCTGTGCAGAGCTTGGAGGCCGAGCTGGCCGCCCAGGCCGCCGCCTTGGCCGGAAAAGGCGTGGAGCTGGCCGGGCTGCGGGCCGACATCGAGGCCGAGAGAGAGGCGGGCGATGCGGCGGAAAGGCGCGCGGCCGCGGCACAAGCCGAATCCGAGCGCCTCCAAAGCGTCCTCCAAGCCACGGAAGAAGAACTGCACCGCACGCGGGAAGAATCGAGCAGCCTGCAGCACCGGTTGACCGCTCTCGAGACAACCAAGCCGGCGGAAGAAGCGGAGGCTCCACACGCCGAAACAGAGCGTCTCCAAAGCGTCCTCCAGGCCACGGAAGAAGAGCTGTTGCGCACGCGGGAAGAAGCAGGCAACTTGCAGCACCGTTTGACCGCTTTCGCGACAAGCAAGGCGGCGGAAGAGGCGAAGGCTTCAAGCGTCCTCCAAGCCACGGAAGAAGAACTGCACCGCACGCGGGAAGAAGCAAGCAGCCTGCAGCACCGGTTGGCCGCCTTCGAGAAGGGCAAGGCTGCGGAAGAAGCGGAGGTTTCGCAAGCCGAATCCGAGCGTCTCCAGGCCGTGGAAAAAGAGCTGCTGCACACGCGGGAAGAAGCAAGCAGCCTGCAGCACCGGTTGGCCGCGCTCGAGACGGGCAAGGCCGCGGAAGAAGCGGAGGCGGCACAAGCGCTGCTGCGCGCGAGGGAAGAAGCATTGTCCGCTTCCGAAACGAGCAACGCGGCGGCGCGAGCTGAAGCCGAGCGCCTCCGAAGCGTCCTCCAGGCCACGGAAGAAGAGCTGCTGCGCAAGCGGGATGAAGCGAGCAGCCTGCAGCACCGGCTGTCCGCTCTCGAGACGAGCAAGGCGGCGGAAGAAGCGGAGGCGGCGCAAGCCGAATCCGAGAACCACCTATCCACGGAGGAAGACCAGCTGCGCCTGCGGGAAGAATCAAGTCACCTGCCGCACCGGCCGTCCGCTTTCGAGACAAGCAAGGCGGGACATACCGAATCCGAGGACCTCCAATCCCCGGAGGAAGGGAACCCGCGTGAAGAAACAAGCAGCCTGTCCGCTTCCGAGACGGAAGTGGATTCCCCTGCTCGGTCCCACGACCAGGCGGAGCCCCCCGCCCGGTTGCTGGCAGCCCTGCGGTCCACGAAAGCCGCGCTGCGGCGCGCGAGGGATGAGGCCGGCTGCCTGCAGCGCCGGCTCGACGACCGCGAAGCCGAGCGCCGCGCGCTGCACGCCGAGAGGGACGCCGTCGTCGAAAAGAACGACCTCCTCGAGCTCTACCTGCGGGAAAAAGCCGACGACCTCGACGACGCGCACGCGTCGCTCGAATCCGCAGCACGCGCCCTGCACCACCTCCGCGAGGAGCAGGCCGAGCGGCAGCGGGCGGCGGAGCGGCCGCCTGCCGAGCAAGACAGCCAGCGGAGGCTTGCGGAGGTCGCGTCGCTGGTGGAAGATGTGCTGCGGGGGGCCCGCGAGGCGCCCGTCCTCGTCGACCTTTTTTCGAGCGAAATTGAGGAGTCGCGGCGGGCTGCCGCAGTTGACCGCCGTGAAGCCGCGATGCGTGAGGAATCCCTGGCCGAGCAGCTTGCGGTCGCGAAGGAGAAGCTTGCGACCCTGCGGGAAATCGCGTTCCGGGAGAGCGTCGAGGAGGCGGTCGTCGCTCAAGCTGGCACCGACGGCTGCGGCTGCTGCCGTGCTTCGGGCTGCGCGTGTCTGGACGAGGCCGCCGGGGTTCCCCCGGCGCTGGCGCGGGTGGCGAGGGCAGAGAGGGCGGGGCGGGAGCGCATCTGCGCCGGGCACCGCGAAATTGCGGCGTCCGCGTGCGCGACGCTCGCCCGGGTGACGGCGCGGCTCAAGGCGCACGGCCGGCACGTGGCCGCGGGCGCTCCGTTCGACGTGCTCGACGAGTTCCAGCGCGGGCTCGAAACGGCGGAGATCCTCCTCAAGATCGCGAAGCCAGGGCTGCCGGACGCGCAGCTGCCGCCGCCGCCGCCGGTCATCACGACGACGCCGTCCGCCGAAAACGCTACCTACGCACAGCGGCCCCCCTCCACTTCCCCCGAAAAATACGTATGGCGCGCTTTTCTTGTTGTGTGCGCGCGCGCGAGCGGAAGTCACATGCTTGCAGTTGCGGTGCGCGCTGCGTACTACTAGTTTTTAGTAGACCCAGGGTAAATAAGATCTGATGTAGAACCTTTGGTAACTTATATAGCTGATTTGATATCCTGATCCCTTAGTATTTACCTGGTAAATTGAAGCTGATTTGAAAACCTTCTGCTGCCGTGCTTCGGGCTGCGCGTGTCTGGGCGAGGCAGGCGGGGTTCCCCCGGCGCTGGCGCGGGTGGCGAGGGCAGAGAGGGCGGGGCGGGAGCGCACTCTGCGCCGGGCACCGCGAAATTGCGGCGTCCGCGTGCGCGACGCTCGCCCGGGTGACGGCGCGGCTCAAGGCGCACGGCCGGCACGTGGCCGCGGGCGCCCCGTTCGACGTGCTCGACGAGTTCCAGCGCGGGCTCGAAACGGCGGAGATCCTCCTCAAGATCGCGAAGCCAGGGCTGCCAGACGCGCAGCTGCCGCCGCCGCCGGTCATCACGACGACGCCGTCCGCCGAAAACGCGACCTACACGCAGCAGCCCCCCTCCACTTCCCCCGAAAAATACGTATGGCGCGCTTTTCTTGTTGTGTGCGCGCGCGCGAGCGGAAGTCACATGCTTGCAGTTGCGGTGCGCGCTGCGTTACTACTAGTTTTTCGTAGACCCAGGGTAAATAAGATCTGATGTAGAACCTTTGGTAGCTTATAGCTGATTTGATAACCTGATCACTTAGTATTTGCCTGGTAAATTGAAGCTGCTTTGAAAACTTTCTGGTTTGCCGTATTTCGGACTGTGAAGTATAGCTGTTTTGAAAACCTTCTGCTGCCGTGCTTCGGGCTGCGCGTGTTTGGGCGAGGCCGTACACTTCGTACGACTCGTAAAGCTAAACCCGAAAGTCCCTTGACGCACCTGCTTTGGCAAGTTTCGTGTGTAGTACGCTGCCCAACGACTAATTTGTACTCGTGTGAGTCGCAGATCTCAGGGGCTTTACTATACCTAAAACTTGTCAACAAAGTTGGTACCCCGCTGCTATCCCGAATACATCGTAGCTTCATTGCATAAGTTATACAGCACAAACATCTTGTCAACTTCTACTCTAAAAAAACAGCCGAAGGAGCAGACCAGGAACCTTTTGTACGTGAGTACAAACCTTCTTTCCGAAGGTGTTCCTGAACGGTTGTAGAGGTTGACTAATCGATAATAAAAGAATCTTCATTTTCTTTTCCCTTGCTGTAACAGTTAGTGTGTGAAAATGAAGACCTCCTTTATTTTGGGAACCCCACCGATCACCACAAGCACGTACTAAGCTGAACTCCACAAGCATACAAAAGGTCGAAAGACTGAGCCAATTCACCTAGCCCCCCTGAAAGTGACTTTAGCTCGATTACGCGTCGATTACACTCGATTACACTCGATTACCCTCGATTACGCTCGATTACGCTCGATTACACTCGATCAACATTTGGGTGAATTGGGGGGGTACTGCAGTAATTGATTAAAGGCGTGACACTCAGCCAATCTTGATAGGCCGGTTCAACGGGCCCACTAACGCACCTTCTTCCGGGGCTAAAAAGGTGCTGATGACAGGATATTGAAATTGGAATAAAAACAAGAATATTAGTCTGAAAAAATGACCGCGACAGGCAGTGTAGCTGGAGACCAGGAAGCTCGGGCTGACTCACGGAAGCAGGTTGTCGAGTGCGTACGGGCTCGGGTACCACTATCTCGCATTAGCTCGTCTTCTTGTTGCGTTAGTATAGTCCTTTGACAGAGTGAGCCGGTGCCTCTCATCTCACCTTTAAAACACGGCTGAGTCACGCATGCTCTTGACAGACGCTAGCGTCCGACATTTCGCACGCGCGTCGCAGTCGTTGGGTGGTATTGACAAGGGGTTTCATCGGACACTCGGATGAGCTTCGTTACTTCACTGGAGGCCCGCTTGGCTGCCTTCGAGTTGCGTTTCCGCGTTGGTGTTGTTGCTTCGCTTTTGGACTCCTTCTTCGACTTCGCACGGTCCCAACGTCCTGGTCTGCCCTTGGTGCACGTCTTGCGCTCAGTCTGCGCAGTTCGTCTCTCCTGCTTGACTTCGTGATTCCATCGAGCCTGCTTGCGCTCCCATCCCGACGGGTAATGCGTCTGCGGTCGAAAACTGCCATTCAGTGTTGCAGCTTTGCGGAGCCCAGCCTGCGGTACGGCTCGCACCTTGTCGCCGGCCTACTTCGCCGTCTGCTCTCGTGCGGCGGCTTCGTAGGCGCGCATCACAGCTTCAAACGCCTGCTGGTTTGCTATTTGTGGTCTCTTGTTGAGTCCGGCCATGTTCCCGCCTCCGAGAGACGTCAGGACGTTGACTTGCATCTCAAGCGCCGGGTGAATCGGCGTCTGCACGATACTCGTCAGCCGTCGCATCGCGCTCTTCATCGCGTACGATTTCGCGGTCGCCGAGTCCCGATACTCGGCTGTCGCTCGTCTCTGAACCTCATCCATCGCGTGATTCGATAGAGCATCGGCGTCTTCTTGTTGCGTCAGTGGGGAGTCATTTGCATGCAAATGAGTACCACACTATCTCGCAATAGCTCGCATATATTAAATTTAGCGCAGTTAGTACTTGAGCCTTTAGGCATTCGGTGCGGGCCAGTTCCAGGCGATAGGGTGTTCGCCGAGCGCTCGGTAGGCACCTTGTCCTCGGTGACATGGAGTTTCTGCTCCGGCTTGGGGGTGGTGACTTCGTCATTGCCGGGGATGCAGGAGAGCTTCCGGGGAGCAAAGATATCCTCTGCCTGACGTTCTCGTACCTGGACACGATGGAGCAGAGATGGAGGATGCGGCTTGTGTTTGCAGCACTTGTGCGGCAGAAGGATCCAGCAACGACAACCAAGTATCTCCAGTACGTGCTGGATTACTTTCAGAAGCTGCAAGAGTCGCTCCTTGCCTTGGGGTTCGATCTCCCTGGCGATGCACTGCTCCCAAGGATGAAAAAGGTGGTTACAGACAGAGGCCTCTTCACGACGGCTAGTGAGTGTACGCCTGTGGGGCCGTTGACGAGGTCATCATGGAGCCCGTGCATCGCCTGCACCTTGCTGACAAAGCCGTCCAAAAATGTCTGGCTACCGACCTTCCTTTCAAGGAAGGTCGGTCGCCAGACAAGGACCTTTGCGATCACTTAGCGCTTCTTCATCATTCATCATCCCGTCTTGCTAGGCTGCTCACAGTCGCTCGAAGATCTTTCTGTCCCTTTTCGCCACCAACCCGCCTGCAGTCCCCGTGCTCGCTGCCATGATTTAGAACATCTTCATCTCGAGAGCTTCCGGTCTCATATGCACATCGCCCATGGGCCAGTCAGGGGTCCACCAGTGGTCGAACCCAAAATACTAGTGTCAATCTCGATCACATTCTACAACGCTCTACTACACTCTACTACACTCTATTACGCTCGCAGTAGACTTCGAAGTGTACACCGGGCTCGATCTACCGGGCAGTTTAGTGGCGACGACAGGTGGGACGCCGCTGTGTATCCGTGCGAGAATGTTGGCGCGGATGCTGAAAACGATCGGGGAAGCGCTTGAGCGGAAAGGGGTGGGGCCGCTTCTGCCGGGTAGAAAGCTGGAGAAGATAGGTTCATTGAGAACGGTAGGGGCCCCCCCATGCCTCACGGGCTACGAGATGAGGCCAATTTTCCGCGGCGGCGAGGAGACGATGGGAATCTTGGAGACGCAGCTGAAGGCGAGCCGGCATGCGTTCACCGGCGAGGCGTGGGGGATGGACCTTTTCCCGACGTACGGAAGAGAAAGGGCGGAGCGTGCGGCGAGATGGGCGGCCTTCGATGACGCTACGGAGAAGAGGAAAGGGAAGAAGTCGGCTGTCGTCGGAGGGGATCCGTGGCTCGTGCCGGAAGGGATTCCCCGACACGAAAAGTGGGGTGAGCGGGTGTGCCCCGGGCACCAAAAGGTGAAGTGCGACGTGTGCAAGCGCCGGGGCAAGTCGGTGGCGTGGTGCTGCCAGGCCCATCACAGGGAGGGTGATGGCCTAGCCGTAAAAATGTGTGCCGAGCACCGGATGACGCAGTGCGCCACGTGTAAGACGACAGCGGAGTGCTGTCGCAACCATCACCACCGATGCCTCGATCATGGCATGCCGACGTGCGACGGCTGTAAGAAACACGCCGACCTGAGGAGTAGGAGACCCGGGCACTGCTGCAGGAAAGGGCACCACCGGGCGGCCGTGGCGAGAGGTGAAGAAACAACGGCGAAGAAGAGGAAGGCGGAGCCGGAGGGTCCCGCGCCAGCGCCGAGACAGGCGAAACGTGAGAACGTGGTGCTCGTTCTGCCGGAAGCAGAGGAAGACGAGCGAGAACCCGCAACATCAACGCCGACATCAGCAGCGAAGGTCGGGAAGACGGCGCCAACGCCAGCGAAGAAGCGGCAACCAGACTCCGCGGCGGAGCCGGTACCGAAAAGACGCAAAGGACGCGTCGATGCGCCACGACCATCGCCCAGGCGCTGGGAAAAAGCAGAAATCGACGCGCAACCGATGAACCTCGACGAGCAATCGAAGAAGAAGCGAAGCACCAAACGCGCGCCTGAGCGCGACGATCAAGACGAGCTAAAGAGGCGAAAGCATGACACATCACGTGCGAAGAGATAACCGCGCCGTCGGCGATGCAGATTATCGCCACAGATTCTTTGCATTCTAATCCAAACGATTACGCTCGATTACACTCGATCAGGGGGTAGGTGAATTGGCTCAAAGACACCAATCTGTACGTCCATTCGGGATCGTCGGAAACACAAAAAAACAGCCGAAGGAGCAGACCGGGCGACTCAGCGTCCGCAGCTGCGTGTCGCGAGCGTCGTCGGCGTCGCAGAACCGGAGTTCGGTCGCAGCCGACACCCTCCCCGCCACGCCTAACACCACGGCGCTGCTGCGGTCGCTGCACCGGTACGGCCCGAACACGGCGCGGTACCGGCCGCCGTTCGCGTTCGCGCCGCTGAACGAGCCGTCGAAGGCCGGGACCCACCCCTGGCTGGTCGTGTCCGGGGACCCGGTGAACATCTACGCGTACACGGCGCCCCCCGCGGGCGAGCCTCCCCTCGACCAGGACCACCCGCAGCCGCGCCGCTCGCTCTCCGTCCGCATCTTCGGCCACGAGCCCCACGCCGCCGACGCAGCGTCCCTCGTCAAAAGCTACATCGTAGAAGTGAGAATCGTAAAGCTAAACTCGAAAGTCCCTTGACACACCTGCTTTGGCAAGTTTCGTGTGTAGTACGCTGCTCAACGACTAATTTGCACATACACATAAGTCGCAGCTCTCAGAAGCTTACTATACCTAAAACTTGTAACCCCCGCTGCTATCCCGAAAACATCGTAACTTGTTTGCATAAGACTATGATAGGTTATACAACACAAACATCGTAACTTGTTTGCATAAGACTATGATAGGTTATACAACACAAACATCGTAACTTGTTTGCATAAGACTATGATAGGTTATACAACACAAACATCGTAACTTGTTTGCATAAGACTATGATAGGTTATACAACACAAACATCGTAACTTGTTTGCATAAGACTATGATAGGTTATACAACACAAACATCGTAACTTGTTTGCATAAGACTATGATAGGTTATACAACACAAACATCGTAACTTGTTTGCATAAGTCTATGATAGGTTATACAACACAAACATCGTAACTTGTTTGCATAAGACTATGATAGGTTATACAACACAAACATCTTGTCTAAAAAAAAACAGCCGAAGGAGCAGACCGGGCGACTCAGCGTCCGCAGCTGCGTGTCGCGAGCGTCGTCGGCGTCGCAGAACCGGAGTTCGGTCGCAGCCGACACCCTCCCCGCCACGCCTAACACCACGGCGCTGCTGCGGTCGCTGTACCGGTACGGCCCGAACACGGCGCGGTACCGGCCGCCGTTCGCGTTCGCGCCGCTGAACGAGCCGTCGAAGGCCGGGACCCACCCCTGGCTGGTCGTGTCCGGGGACCCGGTGAACATCTACGCGTACACGGCGCCCCCCGCGGGCGAGCCTCCCCTCGACCAGGACCACCCGCAGCCGCGCCGCTCGCTCTCCCCGTTCCAGCCCGTCCGCATCTTCGGCCACGAGCCCCACGCCGCCGACGCAGCGTCCTTCCGCGGCGCTTCGCCGCCGGGGCGGCTGTCGGGAGCGAGCGGAAGCTCGCGGCTGTCGCTCGATGGGTCGGTTGCTGCGCCATTTGAAGACAGGGACTTGATCGTCCTGAAGCAGGCGTACAGGGGTGACGTCCTGCGGACCGAGCCGTTCTACGTCGAAGTCACGGGCACGGCGACGCAAGTTGCCATCGTCGACAACGTCCTGGTGGATGGCTGGCTGCGCTCCAAGGACGTGTTGGCCGAAGAATCGGACCCTCCACCCAGCGGAGCCGGAGAAGAGTCGGCCCCGCGCACTACGCGGATGGGCGAAAATCGCGCGCCCGCAAAGCGAGCCACCTCAGCCCTCGGCCCGCGGGAGCGAGACGATGCCTGCACCGCCGCTGCGCAGCCGGCAGCCCGCCCGGTGACCCGGACGCACAGCGGCGCCGCGCACCCGGCGCGGGCGGTAGGTGGGGACGCTGAGCGGGGGGCTGGCGCAGGGGTGGCGCGGCATGTGACCGTTTGCGAGGCGGAGCTGCTGATATCGCCGCCCGGCTCGAAGTTCAGTCACCACCGGGTGTCGCTCTGCCTGCCGCGCGGCACGCGCGTGTGCGTGCTGGAGGAGTGTTCCGGGAGGGTGCACGTGACCGTGCGCACCAAGGGCTGGGCGTACATCAAGCGCGAGGTGTCGCACCAAGACGGCTCCTTGGCGCACGACCAGCAGCCGCAGCAGTCCCAGCAGCAGCAGCAGCAGCAGCACCAAGGCAGGCCGAGCCGCGGGGCGTCGGAGAGCCCGCCGCCGGTGCACACCTTCCTCGAACCCGTGCAGGGGCAGGGATGGGTGGTCACCGGCAAGGAGGGCATCCTCGCCCGCACGACGCGCAGCCTCGACTCGCCGCTCGTCGCGGGCGGGTCCCTCCGCTTCGGAACGCCCGTCGAAGTCGCCGAAGTCGTGGGTATGCCGCTCTTCGGGGCTCCCGCTAAAACGAAAAAAAAAGTGCGAGGAATTCCTCAAAAAAAGAGGGGTCTTTTTTTCGTATTAACAATTAATTGTGAACACGGAAGAGAAACCTGGCAGCGTGTTTGAGAGAAGATTAGCCTACCGATTATATTCACTCACTATCACTCACTAACAGGCAAATCCTCCCCCGGCACGTACAAACAAATGCTTACGCCCGCCACGAAACCCAGATTTACCTGTGTTTCGTGTGGGCTACAGCACATTTACCTCCTTGGATCTATTCACAACTGGCAGTCTCCGCAAGCATTTCCTACAAAGCAGGTGCTTATACAAAAAAAGAGGGTGAGGAATTCCTCACCTTTTTCCCGTTGGTACCGCTCGTCGGGGGGGCCGGAGCCCCCCCGGACCCCCCCATTTGGAAGACTCGGGTGCCCCCCCTGCACCAAACGCGAGGGCCTAGCGGGGGAGAAAAAAAAAAAAGGCCTCACCCAGGTTTTTGGGATTCCTCACTAAAAGTGAGGTTAGCGGGAGCACTGCCGCTCTTCTCAAAAAAAAACTATCAGCTCAAGAAGTCCCTTTAGCACACAACTACGTAATAGAAGACACAGATAGCAATCAGACTGCCGCCAAGGCAACAACTACGAGGACACTAGACCGATACGGGCTACATGGCAACCCCTGCTAAACGTACCTGCATTTCAAGTTCACACTGCTAAACATGTGCATGCTAATCCATGTGGTTCATGTACTTAAAAGAACTCAATGCTAAACATGTATGCACGTGGGGGGCCCGAGATCGCTTTCCTCGCGAACGGAACTCGGTGTCGGTCACAAGAGCCATGGACTAGGCAAAGCACACATTCAGGTCAATCGCCATCTGCACGAGCAATATTTTTTGTTTGTGCGATTTAAACTACATGTGTTCTGGTTAAACCGCTGCCAACGTTCTTTTTAGCTGTAACAAATACTGTCTTCAGGGAAGCAGAAATTGGTTGTCGCAAAAAAGAACAGGCATCGGAGCACGAGCGGCCCCTATTCGAACCCCCCCCCCCTCCTACCGTGAGCGACTGATAACGCGGGATGGGACCCGGCGGAAAACTAAGCAAAAAGGCGGTTGCTCGCCTGATATGATGAACTGCATGCCACACGGAGGAAGAACCAACCGACCCACTTGACGAGGACTCGACGAAGTAGGCTGTCGATGTTGGGCGCTAGCACTGCGGGCGATTTAGTCTTGTGTACTGATCCGCGATGTTCTGGAGCGACGGGACGTAGCTGATATTCAGCCGGCTCCTGGATGAGGCCAAGCTCTTGTTGATCAGAGTTAGCAGCTGCATCGCATCCTGACGAAGCGTGTAGCCGCGGCGTACGCAGCCTATCACCGCCTTGTTGTCACACAGCAGGTTGATGTCCACGCTCGACTGGCCGTGGACCGCGTGCTGTACGGCCCGAACGACGGCGTATAGCTCCTTCATGAAGATGTCCGCGTGGAGTAACTCCGCAGGAAAACCGCCGTAGACATGGGACCCGTCTGCCACGAAGGCCCATGCCGACATGCTGGCGTCGGAGACGACATCGATCGAACGAGTGTAAACCGGTTTACACCATTGCCGCCAGGCGTTACCCCGCATGTCGGAGCACTGGGCAACGAGGCAGCTCTTGACCGCAGCTGGGCAAGGCGCGACGGAGTCCCAGAACGCGCTGTCGGTGGACGAACGGCCGGAAGCCAGGGTTGACATCCACTGCAAGAGGAGAAGTACCTCGTGGAGAGGGTACCCCATCACGTGGCGACGCCAGAGCAGAGACCCAGTCAGTTTCCACCACACGCGGACGGGAGCCTCACTACACTCCCGGATGCGATCCATCACCGGTCCAGCCTTCCCTATCCAGGATGGGTCCACACGCCATCTCTTCGCTGCGAGGTCGACTTCCAATCCCAGCAGCACCGCCCGGGTAGAAGGCTTGGACCAGCTCCCGATGGTCAAGCCGTACTTCGAAGTCAAAGCCTTGAAGCGAGCTGAGGCCTCTATAACTTCGGCCTCAGTGTCCGCCACAAATATCACGTTATCGATCCACGCGAGAACCTCAACGTCCACACCCTGAGCGGCGGCAACCGCAAGCTCCAGCGAGACCGCCTGGGCCGCCTGAGGCGCAGCGCGGTAGCCCATCGGCAGGCGCGTCATCCACAACAGCCTGCCCTCAATACGGAAACAGAAATACTTTCTGACCTCTGGAGGCAGCGCAAACTGGAAAAAAAAGGAGCGGAAGTCGAACTCAGCCACCCACTTGCGGGACAGCACCGTACTCACGATGGTGGCGTAGCTGGGTAGGTCGCAGGGCGGCAAAGGCACGTGTGCCGTGGCCCGGTTGATTGACTCGCAGCTGAGGATGAACCGAAGCTGACCGGGGGCCCGTTTATCCACCGTAAACGCGCCGTGAAACCAGCGGGAAGAAGCCGCCTTGGGGACCGGCGCAGCGATCTTCAACGCGAGCAAGCGCTCAACGTGCGGCCTCATTCGTGAGTTGCGCGGACCAGGGCCGGATACGAACGAACCCGGTCTTAACATGCTTCCGATGAACTCGGAATCCAGTAACCATCGCATGTTGGTCCGGAGAGCGGGAAAATCGTGCAAGAGCGCTTCGTGACTGAACGGCGGAGCCGTCGAAGCTATTTCACCTTCATAGGATGCTTTCGTTACGCGTTTTCCACTGCTGGCGTCCAACCAACCGTTGGCGTAGTCGTAACCCTGGAGGATCTTGTCCAGGTGGCGCGGCCACAATGGAGGCTTAGCGGGGCGGTCGTTCAGTCGGTTTTCTGCAGCGCAGCTGTACCCGGGACTGTCCGCTGGACCGGCTGCCAAAGGTGATGCGGCGTGTACAGCCGCGTCGTCCTGGGGTTGAGGTGACGACCTACGCACATCGCTGCTTGCTCTCCTTCCACAAAAGCCACCCAAGTCAGCGCGGCATGTCTGATCCTGTGTGAAGGAACCCCCAGCTCCTCTTGAAGGAAACTGTTGTAAGCCTGTCTTGACAGGTTGGGGAACACGAACGCCTTGGGGCCGCTGGCAGGGCGTTGGATGGTGATCCATTCCCAAAAAGGCGTCAGAAAAGCCCCGCTTCGTGGCAGTAAGAGACCCTGTCCTCGGGACGTCGGGTCGGTCTTCCCGCCGACAAACAGGATCATGACCTGTTGCTTGTCCACCGACCACATGTGGTCCAACCGGACCCGTTGCAGGTCCACGAACCGGCACGCCGTCGACCACTGGAACCGGAGGGCCATGGTATGCAAGCCGGGGCCTCGTGAGACTACCTGTAGGACCGGAGGGCCATGGTATGCAAGCCGGGGCCTCGTGAGACTACCTGTAGGACCTCCTCTTTGGATGGGGTCCGCCCGGCATCGCGGGTACGTCGGTCCTCGAACTGATCCATGGTCAGCCTGACCGAGCGCCGGCATGCGCTCATCCAGTTCACCCGAGACATCCGGAAGTAGGTCACGTACTGGAGAGCCGACTCGACCTTGATCTCGCCAGCCGTCACCTTCCGATTCACCCACATCAGGAAGGCTTCCTCGTCGGATAACGTGGGGCGAAAGCGTCGGGCCTCCTCCGCGTATCTCTGAGCGCGGCTCACCACTGACAGCATGGCAGGGGCGCTCTTGTAGCATTTCTGCACGGCGAGGAGGAGTGCTTCCTGATCCCTTCGGAACCGATCTTGATCGGGACACCCGAAGTCTTGTTTCCGAGGTAGTGACCTCTTTACCACCTCTGCCCACAAACCCGCGGGAGGGAGGCCTGCGGGACTCGCCGACCCTCACCTTCGAGGCCTCTTCAGGGAGGGCTCCTTCTTCTCCTCCTTGTTGTCTGCCTTGTTTGCCAGCTCGGCCATGGCCTTCTGGGCTTGGATCGAGGCCGCCTTCGTGAAGTCGGCATAGTCCATGGAATGGGGAAATTAGCACCACTTTAATAGCAGAATGGGGAAATTAGCAACTTTAATAGCATAATGGGGAAATTAGCAAAAAACCCCCCCAGAATGGGGAAATTAGCAGCTTTAGTAGCATAATGGGGAAATTAGCAACTTTAATAGCATAGTGGGGAAATTAGCAAACTTTAATAGCATAATGGGGAATGTCCCGCAATAGGCAGCAAAGATATACACACAAACATACTATACCTTAAAGGAACCTTTCTGACTACGGTCACCCGGAGACTATAAAACCCCGGATCCCTAAGACTCTAAAAACTACACTCCACGAAGGAATGTACTTCGTGTTGGTCACAAGCAGTCCCGGACATGGCTAGCCATAACCCATAACGAAAGCGCGCACTAAATATGCAACCCGTAACCACATAGCCCTTTCTTGCTCCAAGAGAACCCGTTCATGAACGGTCACACGGAGACCCTAAACCCCCGGAATTTCAAGCGAACTTTAACTCTAAAAAGAGTGCCGACGCTACTCTTTCTGCCAATCCTTGAGGACGCAGCACTGCCCGATCCTGATTTACTGGAAAGGGATTTGAGGTTAAGTACACTTGTTGGGACCCGAAAGATGGTGAACTATGCCTGGATAGGACGAAGCCGGGGGAAACCCTGGTGGAGGTCCGTTGCGGTGTTGACGTGCACATCGCTCGTCAAAGCTGGGTATAGAGGCGAAAGACCCATCGAACCATCTAGTAGCTGGTTCACTCCGAAGTTTCCCTCAGGATACACGTGTAGTGTATTCATGATAACCAACTACATATACAAGGGTGTCCCAGGATAAGCCGGCAGCTGCTTCTTAACTTGAGTGCATGCTGATCCATGTGCTTAAAAGTTCCCAGCCTTTCGGCGGCCCTGAGATTACCCCCCTCAGGTGACACCACTGTATTATCTTCAAGCACATGTAGAAATAATCTACCAGTCTCTTAGTAGCTTGCCGTAGTAGAAGTGTTCTACCTGTCTCTTAGTAGCAAGCTGTAGAAATAATCTACCTGTCTCTTTGCAGCTTGCCGTAGTAGATGTGTTTTACCTGTCTCTTAGTAGCAAGCTGTAGAAATAATCTACCTGTCTCTTTGCAGCTTGCCGTAGTAGATGTGTTTTACCTGTCTCTTAGTAGCAAGCTGTAGAAATAATCTACCTGTCTCTTTGCAGCTTGCCGTAGTAGATGTGTTTTACCTGTCTCTTAGTAGCAAGCTGTAGAAATAATCTACCTGTCTCTTAGTAGCAAGCTGTAGAAATAATCTACCTGTCTCTCTGCAGCTTGCCGTAGTAGATGTGTTTTACCTGTCTCTTAGTAGCAAGCTGTAGAAATAATCTACCTGTCTCTTAGTAGCAAGCTGTAGAAATAATCGACCTGTCTCTTAGTAGCTTGCCGTAGTAGAAGTGTTCTACCTGTCTCTTAGTAGCAAGCTGTAGAAATAATCTACCTGTCTCTTAGTAGCTTGCCGTAGTAGAAGTGTTCTACCTGTCTCTTAGTAGCAAGCTGTAGAAATAATCTACCTGTCTCTCTGCAGCTTGCCGTAGTAGATGTGTTTTACCTGTCTCTTAGTAGCAAGCTGTAGAAATAATCTACCTGTCTCTCTGCAGCTTGCCGTAGTAGATGTGTTTTACCTGTCTCTTAGTAGCAAGCTGTAGAAATAATCTACCTGTCTCTCTGCAGCTTGCCGTAGTAGATGTGTTTTACCTGTCTCTTAGTAGCAAGCTGTAGAAATAATCTACCTGTCTCTTAGTAGCAAGCTGTAGAAATAATCGACCTGTCTCTTAGTAGCTTGCCGTAGTAGAAGTGTTCTACCTGTCTCTTAGTAGCAAGCTGTAGAAATAATCTACCTGTCTCTGCAGCTTGCCGTTAGATGTGTTTTACCTGTCTCTTAGTACAAGCTGTAGAAATAATCTACCTGTCTCTTAGTAGCAAGCTGTAGAAATAATCGACCTGTCTCTTAGTAGCTTGCCGTAGTAGAAGTGTTGTACCTGTCTCTTAGTGGCAAGCTGTAGAAATAATCTACCTGTCTCTGCAGCTTGCCGTAGTAGATGTGTTTTACCTGTCTCTTAGTAGCAAGCTGTAGAAATAATCTACCTGTCTCTTTGCAGCTTGCCGTAGTAGATGTGTTTTACCTGTCTCTTAGTAGCAAGCTGTAGAAATAATCTACCTGTCTCTTAGTAGCAAGCTGTAGAAATAATCTACCTGTCTCTTAGTAGCAAGCTGTAGAAATAATCTACCTGTCTCTCTGCAGCTTGCCGTAGTAGATGTGTTTTACCTGTCTCTTAGTAGCAAGCTGTAGAAATAATCTACCTGTCTCTTAGTAGCAAGCTGTAGAAATAATCTACCTGTCTCTCTGCAGCTTGCCGTAGTAGATGTGTTTTACCTGTCTCTTAGTAGCAAGCTGTAGAAATAATCTACCTGTCTCTCTGCAGCTTGCCGTAGTAGATGTGTTTTACCTGTCTCTTAGTAGCAAGCTGTAGAAATAATCTACCTGTCTCTTAGTAGCAAGCTGTAGAAATAATCTACCTGTCTCTCTGCAGCTTGCCGTAGTAGATGTGTTTTACCTGTCTCTTAGTAGCAAGCTGTAGAAATAATCGACCTGTCTCTTAGTAGCTTGCCGTAGTAGAAGTGTTCTACCTGTCTCTTAGTAGCAAGCTGTAGAAATAATCTACCTGTCTCTTAGTAGCTTGCCGTAGTAGAAGTGTTCTACCTGTCTCTTAGTAGCAAGCTGTAGAAATAATCGACCTGTCTCTTAGTAGCTTGCCGTAGTAGAAGTGTTCTACCTGTCTCTTAGTAGCAAGCTGTAGAAATAATCTACCTGTCTCTTAGTAGCAAGCTGTAGAAATAATCTACCTGTCTCTCTGCAGCTTGCCGTAGTAGATGTGTTTTACCTGTCTCTTAGTAGCAAGCTGTAGAAATAATCTACCTGTCTCTTAGTAGCAAGCTGTAGAAATAATCGACCTGTCTCTTAGTAGCTTGCCGTAGTAGAAGTGTTCTACCTGTCTCTTAGTAGCAAGCTGTAGAAATAATCTACCTGTCTCTGCAGCTTGCCGTTAGATGTGTTTTACCTGTCTCTTAGTACAAGCTGTAGAAATAATCTACCTGTCTCTTAGTAGCAAGCTGTAGAAATAATCGACCTGTCTCTTAGTAGCTTGCCGTAATAGAAGTGTTGTACCTGTCTCTTAGTGGCAAGCTGTAGAAATAATCTACCTGTCTCTGCAGCTTGCCGTAGTAGATGTGTTTTACCTGTCTCTTAGTAGCAAGCTGTAGAAATAATCGACCTGTTTCTTAGTAGCTTGCCGTAGTAGAAGTGTTCTACCTGTCTCTTAGTGGCAAGCTGTAGAAATAATCTACCTGTCTCTTAGTAGCAAGCTGTAGAAGTAGTCTACCTGTCTCTTTGTAGCTTGCCGTAGTAGATGTGTTTTACCTGTCTCTTTCGCAAGCCGTGGTAGAAGTACAACCACCGACCAACAGGCATCCGGGCGCGCATCGTCTCTCCCATCGAAGGATGGGTGTCGATAACGTCGCAAGCCGGCTACACGATTCTCGAGCGAGCGAGCGCATACCGCCAGGCGTGGCTCGAGCGCAACCTGCACCGCGAGACACTGCGCAGCTCGCGGCTGATCGATTACGAGCAGGAGCACCTGATGTACAAAAGCTTGGAGGGCGAGCTCGTGAAGAGGGACCGGCAGGTCTGCCAGCTGACGAAGGAAGTCACGCACCTGAGGCACGAGAAGGCGGAGCTCGAAACGTACGCGGACGACCACGACCGCGTCCTCGTCCTCGAATCGCTTCTGGCGGAGACGAAGGAGGCCAGCGCGCACTACCTGCAGCAGAAAAAGGACCAGCGGTCGCGCGCCGACGCCTTCGAGAAGCAAGTGCACGAGCTCCGAAAGCGGACGGAGGACCTGCACATGGAGGCGACCGTCGCCAGGAAGCGGGCGGCCGACGTGGCGCGGGAGAAGGACGCGTTGAGCGGCGAAATCGGCGAAAATCGGCGGGCCGCGGCGGCGGCCGCCGAATGCCTGCAGGCGGAGCTGGACGGGCTGCGAACCGACTACGAGGCGAAGTGTGGCGACGAGGCGATGCTGCAATCGGCGCTGGGCGAGGCGACTATGCGTTTGGAAGCGCAGGACGTCGAAGCGTCGACTGCCCGCGCGGCGTTGGCGGCGGCTGACGAGCAACTCGGCGAGACCCGCGCCGCTCTCTACGAAGCCGAACACCGCACTCTGAAGACGGAGTCGGAACTCGCTGCAGCAACCGCCCGCGTCGAAGCCGGCGAAGCCAAGATCCGCAGCCTCTCCGATTCAATCGCTCGCGTCTTGCACTCCTACGCCGACGGCTTCGATACGGCGGAAACCGGCGAAACCTCTCTTTCACCGCAACCAGCCGGGGTCTCCCTCCTGGCGGACGACACGTGCACCGACCTCGCGCAGGCCCTGCACCGCATCGACTTCTGCCTCGGGCGCTCCAAAACTGCCCTCGTCGAAGCCGGCGAAGCCAAGATCCGTGGTCTCTCCGATTCAATCGCTCGCGTCTTGCACTCCTACGCCGATAGCTTCGATACGGCAGAATCAGGGAGTGAAACCTGTCCTTCACCGCCCGGCGGGGGCTCCCCCCTGGTGGACGACGCGTGCACCGACCTCGCGCAGGCCCTGCGCCGCATCGACACGTGCCTCCGGCGCTCCAAAACCGACTTGTTCCAGCTGTCCGCCGCCGAAGGGCGCCTGACCGCCGAGGAAGCCGCCGCCCGCGCGGCGAAGGCCCAGCACCAGGCGGCGCTAGAGGCGCTGCAGGCGCGCATAGTGCAGATCGTCGGCAGCCTGCCGCAGGCCGAAGAAGCCCGTGCGGGCGCAGGAGACCCGGCGCAGGACCTGCCCGCAACCCCTGCCGAAGGCGGCGCAGCGGCCGGTTCCTGCGCGGAGATCGGCGACAGCGCGCGGGAAGAATCCGCCGACCCAGCGCAAATTCGAGGAACCCGTGCCAGCGCAGCTGATCCAGCACAAGCCCAAGAAGCCCATGCCAGCGCTGCTGACCCAGCTCAAATCCGAGAAATCCATGCCAGCGCAGCTGATCCAGCGCAAGCCCAAGAAGCCCATGCCAGCGCTGCTGACCCAGCTCAAATCCGAGAAATCCATGCCAGCGCAGCTGATCCAGCGCAAGCCCAAGAAGCCCACGCGGACGGAGCGCTCGCAGCCCTCGAGTCGCTGGCGTCGCGCGCCGCGCACCTCTCCGCCCGCCTCCTCGCCCTCGACGCGGCCCTGCGCGAGAGCGAAGCCGCCCGCGAAGCCGCGGAAGCCTCCGGGCGAGACCTGCGAGGCGAGCTGCAAAGGGTGGAGACCCGGCTGCTGGCATCCGAGCAGGCCCACCAATCCCGTGCCGACACGCGGACCGCGCGCCTCGTGCAGAGCGAAGCCGCGTTGGCAACCGCGGAAGCCTCCGGGCGAGACCTGCGGGGCGAGCTGCAAAGGGTGGAGACCCGGCTGCTGGCATCCGAGCAGGCCCACCAATCCCGTGCCGACACGCTGAGCGCGCGCCTCGTGCAGAGCGAAACGGCCCGGTGGGGCGCCGAGCGGGATGCCGCGGCGCATGCCTGCGACGCATCGCGCCGCCGCATCGAGGCGGAGGAGGCCGCTGACTTCCACAGCTGCTGCTGCGGCCGGCTGCCGGGCGCCCCGGCTCTCAGCTGCACTGCGGGAGGCGGCCATCAACCCCACAGCAGGGCAGCGCAGCCAGTAAACCAGGAGGAGGCGGCTGTGGGCCACGCGAGACCCACGACGCGAGACTCGGACGAGAAGGCTGCGATCGCGGCGCGGCGCGGTCGACTGGCGGCGGAGCTCGCAGCGTGCGACCTGCTGCTGCTGAACGCTGGCTGTGCCGCCACGACTCCGTCCGCACGCGCACTTCTCGGTGCGGGCGACGCCGCCTCGCAATCGGCGGGCCCGGCGAGCGAGGACGAAGGCGGGAAACGCAGGAGCACCGGGAGTGGAGAAGAAGAAAGACCCGCAGGCCACCCCCAAACCCGCATGTCTTCCGCACCGGGAGAGATCAAGCCATCGCCCGCGGACGAAGGTGCAGCGAGCGGCGACGAAGGTGAGAGACTCGTCGGAGGAAGACACGCTATTTCCCCGACCGCAGACCACGCCCAAACCCGCACGTCGTCCACACCGAAAGAGATCGAGCAACCGCCCGCGGAAGAAAGCACGGCGAGCGGGGACGACGGCGGTCCCTACGGAAAGCCAGGCGACGGCAGGAGAGGCAGCGCCGCCGCGGACCACCCCCAAACCCGCACGGAGCAGCTGCGCGCGGAGCGCCGCCGGATCGTCGCCGACCTGCGTGCCTGCGACGTGCTGCTGCAGGACACCCGCGACGTGGCAGTTCGCGCGGCGGGCGCGCAGACGCCCCGCCTCGCGAACGTGCGCACGACGACAACGGAGCACCTGGCCGAGGCTGCTCGGTGGCGCGAGCTGCACGAAGCGACGGTTCGCGCGGCCGCAGACGCTGAAGCCCGGCTGCAGGCCGAGCTCGCGTGCCTGCGCGGAGACGTGCGGAGGCTTGTCGAAGGGAACAAAACCCTCGACGCGACGTGGAGCAAGCTGTTCTCCGACGCGAAGGAAAGCAGCACCGCGCAACTCGCAGAGCTAGCCGAAGCCTCCGAGCAGACCACCCGGGAGTGCGCGCACTGGCGCGATCTACACGCCGAAGCGGTCCGAAACGCGGCCCTGGCGGAAAGTGCCCTGCGCGCGGAGATGTCGGCTCTGCGGGAAGAATGCGAGAGTGCGAGGGTGCAAGTCGAAGCCGAAGCCCGGGCGCTGCAGGAGGCGCGCCGGTCCGCCGAAAAGCACGGCGCCGAGCGGGCCGCGCTGCGTGCGCTGCTGGCCGAAAAGGACGCGTCGATTGACGCGCTGTCGCGCGAGTGCGAGGCGCAGGCGGAGGACAACGCGCAGCTGCAGGACGACCTGCTGGCAGCTCGCGGCGATCTCGTCGAGCAGAAGGCCGTGGCCGCCGAGCGCGACGCTTTCGAGCGTTCCCTGCCCGGCCAGGTCCAGCCGCTGCTCGTCGGCAGGCAGCGTGGCGACGGGTTACCCGCGACGGATATTGGTGTGCAGATTTCGTTGTACAATGGTGATCCGGTGGCCTTACAAGGGTGTACTCGGGAAGTTCACGGGAAGTACAAACAAATGCAAAACATCGCCCGAAATCGCCATTTTGCCCTATTTGGAGTGTACATGGGGTGTACTTGGAAGTTCTTAGTAAGTTCACGGGAAGTTAATTTTTCTACTGTGGATCACACCATATAAGCAGCTTTGGAGAAAATACTTGAGGAGGCTGCCAGTTGCGAAAGATCAACGGTGTGGTACTCATCGGCATGCCGATGTCCTCCCACTATCACAACAATATTCCAAGCTCAAAGGAGGTAAATGTGCTGTAGCCCACACACGAAACACAAGCAAATCTAGGTTTAGTGGCGGCGTCAGCGTTCAACAAAAAAGCCCCACTTTGTAGTTGTATTGTTTTCTCCCCCCTCCAGAAACGAGCACAAGGCAGTCCCTCAAGTATTTTTGTACTGACAATCTTGCGGGTTGCCCTTCAATGTGTTGTGCGGGCTAAAAAGACGCAGACAGCATGTTTTGGTGGTTGAGCATAGGGTTAGCGTCAGTTTCAATTGTGAGGCAAATCCTCACATTTTGAAAAAAAAAAAAAAAAAACGTTAACCCAAACAACTTCCGCCGGTAGAGAAATCTTGCCTAAAGGAATCAACTGCCTTCGGGTAGGCTAGTCTGACACTAGTTGTCGTCGGGGAAAAAAAAAAAAAACGGGAAAAAAAAAAAGGATCCCAGCACGAGCTGCTGTTGTTGACAAAAAGAAATCTGGGAGGAAACTGGTGTCACATCCTCTAGTCCACCTTGGAAAACGGAAAAATCCAAAAGAAATATGCGTTTTTTTCGGGAACCCTGGGGGGCCAGCCCCGTGGTGTATGGGTCAAACTGGGTCCAACTGCTGGTGGGGCCTAGCTAAAGTCTCATCATCAGGGGGGGACAGTCATAAACACGTCACCAAGAAACATACCCAAAAAAAAAATTGCCGCTGCGCGGGGCCAAGAAACTACCCTCCCCCCTCACAAGTGTATCCAAAAAAAATTTGCCGCTGCGCGGGGCCTGAGTCAACAACAACAAGCCAAACCCGTTCTTATACAAGACGGGGAGGACGCGATCTGAAACACGGGGGGCCTGAGTCAACAATAACAAGCCAAACCCGTTCTTATACAAGACGGGGAGGACACGATCTGAAACACGGGGGGCCTGAGTCAACAATAACAAGCCAAACCCGTTCTTATACAAGACGGGGAGGACACGATCTGAAACACGGGGGGCCTGAGTCAACAATAACAAGCCAAACCCGTTCTTATACAAGACGGGGAGGACACGATCTGAAACACGGGGGGCCTGAGTCAACAATAACAAGCCAAACCCGTTCTTATACAAGACGGGGAGGACACGATCTGAAACACGGGGGGCCTGAGTCAACAATAACAAGCCAAACCCGTTCTTATACAAGACGGGGAGGACACGATCTGAAACACGGGGGGCCTGAGTCAACAATAACAAGCCAAACCCGTTCTTATACAAGACGGGGAGGACACGATCTGAAACACGGGGGGCCTGAGTCAACAATAACAAGCCAAACCCGTTCTTATACAAGACGGGGAGGACACGATCTGAAACACGGGGGGCCTGAGTCAACAATAACAAGCCAAACCCGTTCTTATACAAGACGGGGAGGACACGATCTGAAACACGGGGGGCCTGAGTCAACAATAACAAGCCAAACCCGTTCTTATACAAGACGGGGAGGACACGATCTGAAACACGGGGGGCCTGAGTCAACAATAACAAGCCAAACCCGTTCTTATACAAGACGGGGAGGACACGATCTGAAACACGGGGGGCCTGAGTCAACAATAACAAGCCAAACCCGTTCTTATACAAGACGGGGAGGACACGATCTGAAACACGGGGGGCCTGAGTCAACAATAACAAGCCAAACCCGTTCTTATACAAGACGGGGAGGACACGATCTGAAACACGGGGGGCCTGAGTCAACAATAACAAGCCAAACCCGTTCTTATACAAGACGGGGAGGACACGATCTGAAACACGGGGGGCCTGAGTCAACAATAACAAGCCAAACCCGTTCTTATACAAGACGGGGAGGACGCGATCTGAAACACGGGGGGCCTGAGTCAACAATAACAAGCCAAACCCGTTCTTATACAAGACGGGGAGGACACGATCTGAAACACGGGGGGCCTGAGTCAACAATAACAAGCCAAACCCGTTCTTATACAAGACGGGGAGGACACGATCTGAAACACGGGGGGCCTGAGTCAACAATAACAAGCCAAACCCGTTCTTATACAAGACGGGGAGGACGCGATCTGAAACACGGGGGGCCTGAGTCAACAATAACAAGCCAAACCCGTTCTTATACAAGACGGGGAGGACACGATCTGAAACACGGGGGGCCTGAGTCAACAATAACAAGCCAAACCCGTTCTTATACAAGACGGGGAGGACACGATCTGAAACACGGGGGGCCTGAGTCAACAATAACAAGCCAAACCCGTTCTTATACAAGACGGGGAGGACGCGATCTGAAACACGGGGGGCCTGAGTCAACAATAACAAGCCAAACCCGTTCTTATACAAGACGGGGAGGACACGATCTGAAACACGGGGGGCCTGAGTCAACAATAACAAGCCAAACCCGTTCTTATACAAGACGGGGAGGACACGATCTGAAACACGGGGGGCCTGAGTCAACAATAACAAGCCAAACCCGTTCTTATACAAGACGGGGAGGACACGATCTGAAACACGGGGGGCCTGAGTCAACAATAACAAGCCAAACCCGTTCTTATACAAGACGGGGAGGACACGATCTGAAACACGGGGGTCCTCGGTGAAGCGCCCCTGGTGCCCCGGTGCAGTCGGTCGGGGGTCCAACCCACTGCACCGGGATGGGCACGGTGCAACAGCGAACAGAGGCTTTTCTTCCGCTTTTTCTGAAGAGCTTCTAGCCGAACCCCTGTTTTTACATTTCTTCGAGACAAAAAGTGCCCAACGTAGCTTCCCCACCAGAAAATGGCTATCCCTCACATAATTTTCAGGTTGTACACGATTTTGAGGGTCACGCTAATACCCTGTGGTTGAGTTTCGTCTAAAAAAAAAAGGCCGCGTTGCGCGGACTGCCGGGGTCGTACGTACTCCTACGTCAGAGGTGAAATTCTTAGATCGTAGGAAGACGAACTTCTGCGAAAGCATTCGACAAGAATGTCTTCATTAATCAAGAACGAGAGCGTGGGGATCCAAGCTGATCAGATACCGTCGTAGTCCACTGCTGTAAACGATGCCGTCTCTGATCAGAACAAGACCTGGCTTCGGTGGTGACTGATAGTGCCGACAGGCACTATCATTCACTAGCAAATCCTCCCCCGGCAAGTACAAACAAACGCACTACTCTTTTTTATGGTAACAAGCTTGCTTGTCTATATCAAAAAGTGACGGATGGCAGCGTGCTGTGTTAAATCACTCAAAACAGGGGTTACACACGTACGCACAAAAACAACCCGCACCACGTGAAGCACCGCAAGTGCCGCGAAAGTGCCGCCAAGCACCACACTGCGAGAAAATACATATAAACGCGGACAACAGACCGGTACAGGCTACAAGGCAACCCCTGCTCACCTTGTAGAACGTGGGGGGCCCAAGACTACACTCCACGAAGGAATGTACTTGGTGTCGGTCACAAACAGTCCCTGACATGGCTAGCCATAACCCATAACGAAACCGTGCACTAAATATACAACCCGTAACCACATAGCCCTTTCTTGCTCTGAGAGAACCCATTCATGAACGGTCACACGGAGACCCTAAACCCCCGGATTTTCAAGCGAACTTTAACTCTAAAAACCCAATAGGCGTGTGTTTGTTACAAGCTTGCGGGTTGCTCTTCAATGTGTTGTGCAGGTTACAAAGACGTTGACATAGCGTGTTGTGGTCGTTGATCAGAATAACCAGAGGTGCAAGCACCACGCGCTCTTCGTACCCGAGAAATATTCCCCCCCCCCCCCCCCCCCCCCTTACACTTAGAGGCAAGTAGCGCCTGAACACGAAACTAAGATTTTCCCCCCTCGCAAACGCAGACTACGAGAGCTTGGAGAACAGCAAGAGCGCAACGAAAGCGACGCTGCAGAAGATCATCGCGAACCTGCGCGAGGAACTTGGCGAGTACGAAGCAGACGCCATCGTCTGGAAGGCGCAGATCGCGTCCCTGGAACAAGAAGTCAAGCGCAACGCGTCGGCGCTCTCCTCCGCGGCCGAGTTGAAGAACACGCTCGCCGCTGAGCGGGCCGTGGTTGAAGATCTGAAAAAGAAGGTTTGCCCCTTTCGTTTTTCTTTGGTCCTAACAATCTTACTGGGGGGGGTCGAATACAAGAGGTACCTCTTCTATTCGGCGTGCCGATCCTGCAATTTTCCCGAAAAAAAATGGAAAAAAGTACCGCAAACCCGGAAACCGCGGGAACTCCCTTCTTCTTGAAAGACGCACGTAATTTGTGGTCCCCGGGTCTATTTTTCACGGTTCTCTTCATCGGAGCTGAACGCGAGCACAAATTCGCCGAAAAAGGTCTGCTACACGGGCCTGCAAAGAAATGTCACCAACCAGTGGGTCGATTCCCGTCCTTTCCATTGAAAACCTGTGGGTTCCACGCCCGGTGCCCCGCATCTGGTAAAGACCCACGAACCACGCACATAATTCTTGGTCCCCGGGTCTATTTTTCGCGGTTCTCTTCATCGGAGCTCATCGCGATCAGGAAACCGTCGAAAAAGGTCTGTTATGCGGACCAAGAAAAAATCCAACTTTTTTTCAGATTTCCAAAATGCCTCTTGTATTCAAGGTACCTCTTCTATTCAAGGTACCTCCTGTATTCGACCCCACCCAGTAACCACTTAAAGCCCCCCCCCCTCGTACTAATTAGGTGAAAATCATCAGATATTTCCTGAAAAAGCTAAAAGTACACCCCCCAAACTTTCAGGGTGCCTCGTACTAATTAGCCACTATTTAACCACTATTTAACCCCTATTTAACCACTATTTAACCATTTAGAACGAGAGAATCGGGGCTCAGCGTCGTTTAGAGTGAGGTCTCACTCTAAGTGATGCTGAATGCTCTACTCTTTAGTGACACTGAAACGTCACTAAACCACCACCACCGGGTTTCTGCCGAAATCTTCCGTTTTTCTAATTCTTCTAAGTGACCTGACCTGGACGCGCTCTCTGTGCTGGATCTGCATGCTGATACCTGTCCTTCACCTGCATCAAAGAGAAAACGGGGAAGGGACGAGCGTGAGCTCTTAGCCCGAATTAAACTTAAAAGTCGTTGCAGCTGGGGGAACCACTTAAAACTTTTAGAAAACAACACTCGTACTATTTACCTAAATAGTACGACTGCCTAAATAGTACGAGGGGGGGGGGCTTTAAGGACGAACTACCCCTATAGGGTAGTTAATTCAAGAAAGGTCGCGGGTGTCAAGTTCGCGGGTGAGAGGCCAAAGAATGGTCGAAAGTGGTCGCGGTTTGCTTTATTGGAAAGATCTGACGGAGACTTTAAAATACCGACCTTCTAATCCACAAAAACGCTACAAATCTTTGAAATGCGTCCTTCGTCGGGCAGAAATTCTGCTCCGAGCTCTCAACGGATACCTGAGGTTTGCTATGGAGCCCGCCCTTTTCCCTAAATAACTCTCCCCCCCCTCCGTCCTTAACTGGTTAGCAATATTAGTCACTTAAGGACGACTAGAACTACCCCCTCTGGCGGGACCCTCCCTCCTCCGAAGGATTGGTAGGGTGCGGCCAGAGAAAAAAGAGAGATTGGCAATGCGAATCGTCTTTTGATTTTGCCTTAAATATGATGATTCAACCATTCAGTCAGTTTCACGAAAGTTTGCGGGTGTTCAAGTTCGCGGGTGAGAGGCCAAAGAATGGTCGAAAGTGGCTCGCCGTTTGCTTTATTGGAAAGATCTGACACAAATCTTTGAAATGCGTCCTTCGTCGGGCAGAAATCCTGCTCCGAGCTCTCAACGGATACCTGAGGTTTGCTATGGAGCCCGCCCTTTTCCCAAAAACTCTCCCCCCCCTCCGTCCTTAACTGGTTAACCACATACAAACGGAGGGGGGGGGGGTTAATTTGCGAAAAAGGGACTTTTCAGGGTAAGCCACCGGCCATACTCAGAGTTGGGAAAGATGGGTCAGAAATAGGAACCGAGGGGCGCATTTGAAAGATTTCGTGGCATATCTTTCAAATGCGCACCTCGGAGCTAAATGAGAAATCAGTAACGCACCACAAGATGAGCATACGAAGTCGGCCAGGCACCAGAAACAAGAATCTGCACAAAGTCACCGGGCACCCCCTAAAGTCATTTGCTAGAGGTCCTTCCCCCTCTTCGTCTGCTCTTCTCTCGTGCTGTCGGGGCCCTCAAGTTCACCTATCTCATCGGTCTCATTTTGCCCGCTTCATGGCCGCGGCCCTCGCTCTATCTCTCTCCTTCTCGGGAAAGGTAACGGAAACAATGGAAGCATGTTGCGATCGTGATATGGGATCGACCCAAAAAATGATGAGTGAAAATAAAGCCACTAAAAGTGAACACTATCCAGTTTTGCGTTTTTTTCTGGAGGCCTGCGAGAGAGATCTAGGTTGTCCCCTTTTAAAGTTGCGGCCACTAGGGTCCAGTAGCCGGCGCTCCGTATCCTCCATGTCAGGGTCGTCGTACTCGTAGTCCTGGAGAGTGTGGTACCTGGTAAAGCATGGGGCTGGGCACAAGGCCACAAGGCACACCTCGCACCTGTACATGGTTTCTTTCCGCTGGATGTGACATTTGCATCTCAGCCTGCTGTCCACCTTTTCGAGACCGTGAAACTTGCCCGAGTCAAACCTGTTCAGACCCCCCGGGGTGCGTGGCGTACAAGGCTTCATCGTGGGAGCTTGTTTCGGAGGTGTTCGGGGTTCAGATACAGGTGTACTTTGGTCTGCTTGGGGGCTGCAGAGTTGGAGGATGAGCTCACGCTTGAAAGCTGCAAGCGCGGGTTTCTTTTTTTCTGCATTCTTGTGTATGCCAAGTTGGCACCAGACCACGTAGGCGTTTACCACAGAGACTTCAAGTAGGTAAAAGCCATCTGACCAACTCTCCAGCGACTCAAGGTCTTCAGGCTGTGCAAATGATACAGTCTTCTTCACCATTTTTCATTTCTCTTTCTTTGGCACCTTGTGATTGAAGGTTGATATTTCATGATTGAACTCCGGTTTCGCTGTTGTATCACTTCAGCTCTCGAGCGATATTTCTGCCCAACGAATGACGTATCGGAGAGATCTGAGCCATATCTTTCCAAAGAAGCAAACATTGAGCACCTTCGATGAGTTTCCAGACACTTGGCGTGTCTGGGGGACTTGGCAAGTGTCCAAACTTGTATTCTGAAATGACTACAGGCCAAAACCTGAAAACCCCCACTTTTTGACTGCGCCCCCGTTTTCGCAGCGGCATCCGCCCTCAGCCAGGGTCGATTTTTCTGCCGAAGGTCGCATTTGAAAGCCCTGTGCCATATCTTTCCAATAAAGCAAACGACGACCACTTTCGATGAGTACTTGGCTTCGAACTTGCTGACAGGAATAACCTTGTATTAAACGACGCATATATGCGTCGTTCGTCCGTATGTGGTTAACAATATTAGTCACTTAAGGACGACTAGAACTACCCCCTCTGGCGGGACCCTCCCTCCTCTGAAGGATTGGTTGGGTGCGGCCAGAGAAAAAAGAGAGATTGACAATGCAAATCGTCTTTTGATTTTGCCTTAAATATCATGATTCAACCATTCAGTCAGTTTCACGAAAGTTTGCGGGTGTTCAAGTTCGCGGGTGAGAGGCCAAAGAATGGTCGAAAGTGGCTCGCCGTTTGCTTTATTGGAAAGATCTGACACAAATCTTTGAAATGCGTCCTTCGTCGGGCAGAAATCCTGCTCCGAGCTCTCAACGGATACCTGAGGTTTGCTATGGAGCCCGCCCTTTTCCCAAAATAACTCTCCCCCCCCTCCGTCCTTAAGTGGTTAACAAGATTACCTACCACCCCCCGTGTTTAAGATCGCGGCCTCCCCCCCCCGTGTAAAAGATCGGTTTTTTTTTGAGAAATGAGGGCGATCGTATACACGGGGGGGGAGTGGGGTGGGGTCCCGCGCAGCGGAAAAGTTTTTTTTTGGGCGTTTTTACTGTGGGGGGGGGTCCAGGGCCCCGCGCAGCGGAAAAAAAAAATTGGGGTGTTTTTTGTCCCCCCCCGTGTTTAAGATCGTCCCCCCCCCGTGTATACGATCGGGGTTTTTGGGGGAAACACGGAAAAACGCGATCTTAAACACGGGGGGGGGGGGGTAGGTAGTCACTTAACCCAACTCCGACCAACCGGACATATGTGTCCGATTTAATCTGGAATTTTCTGTAGGTGTGCTTAGGGGGCGCCAAAAATTTCCCAAAAATATGGAATTCACCCATTTCGAGCATATCTTTTCATTGCCGCCCTCGAACGTCAAAAAATCGTCAGCAATGACATTTGCAACAATGTGGCAAGATTGGGGAAACCCCGGAAATTCGGCTTTTTTTAGAGCTTTTTCCACATTTATTATCTTTTTTATCAGCAGTCGAGATCCCAGGAACTTGGGCGATGAAATGCCTCGTAGGAAGCGGGCGGCCACGGAAATGAAGAGTGTGTGGGGCTACAGAGGAAGAGGACGAAGAGGGATGGCGATGAAGACAACAATAGGTCGGGAAGGACTGTGCGCGAGGAAGTGCTTCATCTCGACGCCGCCACGCTTGGCGGGTAACGGTGGTCGACTCTTGAGCGGGTAACGGTGGTCGACTCTTGCGAGAGAGCTGGGACAGACACCGGTCGCGACGCGAGTTCGGCGGGGTGCGACGCTGCAGCTTCGTGGCGAGCAGACGGGGTGGAGTGCACTCACATGCGAGCGATGGAGGGCAGTTTTGCGATGCCATCGGCAGTGAACGTTCTCAGCTTTCGCCCGCGAACATTTCAACATGCGTTGCAGGAGTGTGGCACGCTTACCGGAGCTGGACACTTCTCAGGTGTCGAGCTCTGCCTCCAACACGGTATCAGATTCCAGCCCAATCCGGAGACAGTGTACACAGCGCTGTACAACCGGCTCAGTCGAGCGAGACGAAGACCGACCCCACCCAGCCAACGTCACCGCTCTGAACCCGCTGGTTGGCCAGGAAGAAGATCTCGGCCACTTTACGAACATTTTTGGCGAGCGACCAAAGAATAGGCGCTGAATTCCCCCGCAAAGCCTGCACCGGAGCGTCCCGGCTGACCACCAAAAGAACAGGCGCCGAAGTCCTCCGCAAAGGCTGCACCGAAGCACCCCGGCCGACCACCAAAAGGACCGGCACAGAAGCCCCCCGCAAACCCAGCACCGCGAGGCCGCCCACCGAATACTGAGAGCGCTGCGGTCAAGGCGGCAGGTGCAGATAGGTAACAAGCGCCGGAAGCATGACACGGTGCGCTCTAAGAGGTAGTCACGAAAGAGAACAGATGCAGAGTATCGCCACAGGTTCTTTGCATTCTAGATCATGTCCTTGTCGTGGAGCAGCAACAGCACGGTCGAGCCCAACCCCGAATTCCCGTTCAACGCCAAGAAGGCCGGACCGAATCCGTCCTACGACCTTCGACGAGGATTCCTCCCACTGGCATCTTCAGACGTATGCTCACCGACCTGGTGGTCACCCAGATCACATTGGGCATGCGTGTGTATGCTGCAGGGAAAGGGAGTATCTCGATATTGCGAGTTTCTTCGCTGGTGTGCTGTCACATTCGCGATGGGGTTGTCCGTAGAACAGGATCTCTACTCCTACTGGACCCTATCGAACAGGGCGCCTTCTTTTCTGAAACCATGTCCAGTAAAAGGTAGCTCGATATTCACAGGACACTGCACTTCACAGACTCCCTCAGTGGAAAGAAGGAACACCCGGACGATTCATCAAGATAAGAGAAATTTTCCAGCTTGTGTCTCTCCAGTGGCGGGACGTCTATGTCCGATACTTAGCTTGATGAGTCGATCATCAAGTACAAAGACCGTGTCCACTTGAAGCAATACATGCCCATGAAACGGCACCGATTCGGTTTGAAGTATCTTGTTCTGGCTGCAGACTGGCTACACTTTGGTATTGTCAGCGTATATTGATAAGATTGCACAGATACTCACCCTGGCCCCGGGAACGTTGGTGAGCGTGAACTTCCTGCAGCTGCGGTTCTGTATGCATACTCAGAAAGGCACGCGGACAACTACAACACAAGCATCCCCCTCATGCTAAGATTATAACACCTTGGGGTTCCATGCGGCCGGAACTGTCCGCAAAAATTGGAACGAGATCCCACTTTTTAGCAAGTCCCAGAAGAAGCGCGGCCGCCCATCCCAGGTATAGCGTTGTCGCCGAAGTAGAATCATGGCAATGTTTCGACTTCCAAGGGTGCCAACGGTAAGATATGCTTCGAAATCACAAAATTCCAGCCCCAGAATGCCAAAAAGAGCGAAGGCACTCCATAAAAATGAAAATGGGGAAAAAGTGGAAATTAACCTGTAGGTGCTTGGTCGGAGTTGGGTTATGGACGACTAGAACTACCCCCTCTGGCGGGACCCTCCCTCCTCCGAAGGATTGGTAGGTGCGGCCAGAGAAAAAGGAGAGATTGGCAATGCGAATCGTCTTTTGATTTTGCCTTAAATACGATGATTCAACCATTCAGTCAGTTTCACGAAAGTTCGCGGGTGTTCAAGTTCGCGGGTGAGAGGCCAAAGAATGGTCGAAAGTGGCTCGCCGTTTGCTTAATTGGAAAGATTTGACACAAATCTTTGGAAATGCGTCCTTCATCGGGGCAGAAATCCTGCTCCGAGCTCTCAACGGATGGGAACACCCGACTGTTTCTTTGAACCAACCACACCCTGAAAGCTGTGAAGTTCTCTTATCGATGATGCAGATTATCGCTACAGATTCTTTGCATTCTAACCCAAAACTCTAATCGATGCAGATCATCGCTACAGATTTTTTGCATTCTAACCCAAAACTCTAATCGATGCAGATCATCGCTACAGATTCTTTGCATTCTAACCCAAAACTCTTATCGACTTTCGTGCATCGACTCCCTCAGTGAAACTGTGATTTGCCATGCCCCTTTACCCAAATTAACCCACTCCCTCCACCGTCCTTAAGTGATTAATCTTCCAACATCTTCGATCTTATAAGACAACTTTGTGACCGACACCAAGTACACTCCACGAAGGAATGTACTTGGTGTCGGTCACAAACAGTCCCGGACATAGAATCCTGGTATCCTGGTTCTAAGTGGGCCACTTCTGGTAAGCAGGACTGGCGACGCGGGATGAACCGAGAGCTGACTTAAGGTGTCCGAGTGATCGCTCATCAGATCCCACAAAGGGTGTCGGTTCATCTTGACAGCAGGACGGTGGCCATGGAAGTCGGCATCCGATAATGAGTGTGCAACAACTCACCTGCCGAATGCACCGGTCCCGAAAATGGATGATGCTCAAGCGATCCACCCATAGTTGGCCGCGTACTGGTATCACAAAGCCAGGCGTGCGTAGGAGTGCGTGGTCCACGCCGCGAAGTCGTTGGCGTGAGCCTCGATGGAGCGTGGATGAGTGCAGATCTTGGTTGTAGTAGCGAATATTCAATGGAGAACATTGAAGGCCGAAGTGGAGAAGGTTTCCGTGTCAACAGCAATTGGACATGGGTCAGTCGGTCCTAAGGCAAGGTGTCGTATCGAAAGCGTGCACCAAATATACAACCCGTAACCATATAGCCCTTTCTTGCTCTAAGAGAACCCATTCATGAACGGTCACACGGAGACCCTAAAGCCCCGGAATTTCACGCGAACTTTCACTCTGCCTTAACTAATAACAACAACAGTTGATAAATTCCGAAGTGTCGAACGCGTCGCTGCTGGCGGTACGCACCCGGCTTGAAGAAGTCGAGCGCGAGAGGTGCCGGTTGGCTGCGGAGGCCGACAGGCTGAAGAGCGCCAGCGAGGCTTCGACGAGGCACGTGCACGAGCTGGAGCTGGCGGCCGCCGAGAATATCTGCGGCGCGGCTCTGGCCGTGGAGCAGTCCTGGACCGCGCCACAAACAGACGAAGCCCGAAAGCAGCTCGCGTGCGAGAACGCCTCCCTGCGGAAGGACATCGGCCACGTGACGGAGAAGTACCGCCGCGCGAAAAAAATGGTATGACGCTTTTCCGCCTGCTAAACGAGCATGCTAATCCATGTGGTTCATGTACTCAAAATAGCTCAATGCTAAACGAACATCGACGTGCGTGTAGTGGGAAAAAAGAACCACCCCACGACACAAAAACGTCCAAAATTACGCCGCGCGGGCGTCGTCGGCCTCCGCATGCCGGCCGCAGCCCCGCGGCTCCCAAAACGTGCCGCCGCCCGCCGGCGGCGGCGGCGGCGGGCAGAAGCGGGCGACGCGCCGCTCGTCGGTGACGTCGCCGGCTAGCCACCGGGCACCCCTGCGGCAGACAGCGCAAGGACTGGCCAAGTCCCGCGTGGAGGGTGGCCCCTCCATCGCGCCGCGTACACGGTGAGAACCGTGGGTAGCACCCTCTGCATCTCTCGAATCTCTGAGTTTAGGTAGTTTTAGTGGGTAAGTCCCGACGGATAAACGGACAGTCCCACACTCACAAGTTTGGTCCGGCTTGTGGTCGTGCGTCACGCATTTCTCCCCTCAGTAACCTGGCTCAGTTACCAGAAGAAGAAGAAGAAAAAGAAAAAGGCCGCTCCCGGTCCAGGAACGTGACGGTCAACCACAGCTTGCAAAGCTTGAGTCGGAGGCAGCACAGTGCCACAACCCCGTCCGCTCTGCCCTGTGGCTGACCGTCTCGACGAGCTTGTGTTCAGCGCAAGCGCCAAGCCCCAAGGTGCGCCACGCCTTGATGCTTTAGTTTGGGAAATCGGTAGCCACTTGACCCGTAGGCCCGTGGCTCTGCAGTACCGCCGAACACGTGAAGCTTGGCTCCCGTGTAGCAGGCTTTCCCTGGTACCAAAAAAAAAAAAGAAATGCAGGACACGTCCTACTGCCAACGACGCGGCACACCTCCAGAGCTATTCAGAACCCGCTGGGCTCGAATCCCTCTACGGCAGAGAGCCGAAGCTAAATGATGTGCTGATCGAATTCTCGCGGTGCAACAAAGCTGTTATGAAGAGTGTTTGCGAGCGGATACGAGTGCAAGAGTCGGAAGACAAAGCCGCAGAGTGGGCAAACTGGCTGAGAAGTGAATTGAGCACCCGGTAAGAGAGCGAGCAAACTGATGTGGCACCTCAATTTCTTATTTTCTTTTTCTAACTGAAGCACGTCACCAAAACTCCTTGCCAAACAAACAAAGGTCGCAAGACACCAAACTGATCGTCCTTCGGGATCGACGGTAACACAAGAGGAAAAAATGAGAAAACACAAAAAAAAAAAAACAGCTCCGGCGCTCCGCCTCGCACGGCCCCGCCCACCGCGCCGCGGACCGTGCCGACCCGGCGCGGTCCGCCGCCGCGCGGGCGTCGTCGGCCTCCGCATGCCGGCCGCAGCCCCGCGGCTCCGAAAACGTGCCGCCGCCCGCCGGCGGCGGCGGGCAGAAGCGCGCGACGCGCCGCTCGTCGCTGACGTCGTCGTCGAGCAGCACGGCGGCGCCCGCGCAGCAGCAGCAGAAGCGTGCCACCCCGGCGCACCAGCGCCTGGCGTCCTCGCTGCGCACGGCCGCACTACGCGAGAAGCAGCACGAGCTGGACTACCGCCCGAGGATCGGAGGCAAGCCTCTGTATGTCGTTTTCACCCATGACTGGCATGAGCTCTAACTACTTGGGACTTGGGACTGGTCTGCGTTCGTTCACGCCGCGAATAGCCCGCGGCGAAGAACAAGGCGCGCACAACCCTGCTTTGTTTGTGTGCACTAGCGGAACTCACTTGCTTTGGTAAGTTTCGCGTAGTACGCTGCATCGTTGGTACTAAAATAAAGAGCGCGCTCTAAGACAAGTCGTCGAATGCTTGGCGACAAGTGATTCGCGCCACTTCCCCGTGCGAGCGAGTCTCGGACCAGGACTCAACGCTGTGACCCAGGTGGCGACTGCCGACCAGGACGGGTGCTTGCACCAGGAGTTTGGAACAGCTAGTCAGGCCAAGCTCATTGCACAGAGAGAGCTTGCCACATCCTCGGATGAGACGTGCCGCCTGTGTAAAGACACTCAGCTGTTGCACGGGGCCGAAAACCCCGTGCAGCTAACACCGCAAGACATGAAAACAGAAGTCTTGAGCCGAGTGCCGGATGGAGAAGCTGACAGCCCACGCTCTATCCGTCCCCCGAAGGATCCCGCCCCACCGACCTTCGGAGAGGAGTCACAGGACCCAAAAGCAGCGTGTCGGAAACTCAAAGCCGACTGGTGAAAGTGACAAGTGGGCTATACTACGTTACCCAAGCCCTGAACTTAAACACACGAGCACACGTATGCTGCCACTAACGCAGGTACGATACGAACGGTACCTGAAAGGAACCTTTTCGACAATAGTCACACGGGGACTTTATAGCTCCGGATCCCTGAGCGAACTTATACTCTAAGCGAAGAATACAGGGCAGTCCCTCAAGGACTCATAATCCTTTTGGCGGGTCCTCCCCTCACCCATTTTTCATTTCTTTTCATTTTTACGTCGCATCTTCTTCGAAGAAGACTTGGTGCATGTGCTAGCATCGAACATGCATGAGAGACAGTGTTCTGTCTGAACAATAAACTAAGATTTTCCCCCCGGCCTGAGAGACTGACCCTCAGGAAAGTTGTCTGTGAGGGCCGTGGAGGGAAGTGGAAGACTGTTTTCAGACCTAGCCGTTCGGGTGACCACGTCATCAGCTGTGATGTTGTGACCATTCTCTTCATCTCAACCAGACCACTTCAAATGACCGAGCACGATCCGCAAGCTCAGGAAACATATCGATGTATCCACTGCGGAACAGCGGTCACCAAAGCTGGTTCACCATTCGTGGGAGAAGTAGGTCTCAGAATTCACATGGCCCAGTTTTTCACTGGAGTGCCCGTTCCCGGAGACCTACTAGGGAACGAACCTGTAAGAGTGTTAACGCCACTCTTTCTACAACGTACATATAAAAGGTGTCACGGGATAAGCCGGCAGCCGCTGCTAAACAACGAACCGAACGCCCCGGCAACCCCCGGACACAGCAAAAAGAAGAAGAGACCCCTCTCACCCACCCAGGTGGGCGTACAACGAGAAACGCCGGCGGGAAAGCGCGCGACGCAGGCGCCGCCCGCCGTAGCGAAGCAGAAGACGGCGACGACCGGACGGGCAGCCAAGAGGCCGCCACCAACGCCAGGGACCGGCGAACGACCAGCGTTGAAAAAGAGGGTGCTCGGCACCCCGAAGGAGAGCCCGATCGCCGGCCGCAAGCGGAAGAAGGCGAAGGCGACCACACCCGAGTCAGGGGTGCAACGAAGAAAGAGGAAGGCCCTTAAAGCAAGCAGCTACCAGAAACGTCCGACGTCCCCAAGCACTCCAGTGCCCTCGAGAGTGAAAAACGTGCAAGCCTGTCCGCACCTGTGCCCCCCCACGCAATCCCCGGAACCGCAAGAAAGCCCAGCGCCCCTGGCGCCACAAGTACTCGACCTTGACGACGCAATGACAGGTGACGACGTCATAAAGTAACCTTAAGCGGCGACACAGTGCATGCTAATCCATGTGGTTCATGTACTTACAAAAGAACTCAATGCTTAACGGCTTATCACGTGGGCGGCCCTGAGATTACCCCCTCAGGTGACACCACTTTATCTTTAGCCATACTTCAACTCTCTTTGGGTAGTCGTGTCGCCAGCCACGACGAAGGCAAACATATGTGCAACCATGCCACGTAACAGGACACCGGGCCGATCGACGCTGCCGACGACACCCAACTCTGGGCCCAGAACGCGGGGAACCTTGATAGGTATCACCCGTTCAACGAAGAGCCCAGCAAGAAGGTGTGTCTGTGTACACTTTCCTCCCCCCCTTCCATACACGAGCGGTATCCTCCTGGACAACCGATGCACACAACAACACCAGTGCTCAGTGGGCGCCCTCAAAGTCACCTGAAGACTCAGGGTTTTGTTTTCGGAATCAACTCTCTAGAACGGAAGGATGAGCTTACGTGGACCGCTCATCTGCGATGGAAAACCTTTGTACTTACGCACGCTTCTTCTTTGGAAGAAGGTTCCGAGGCGGTCGTAGAGGTTGACTAGACGCTAACAAAACATGCCAATCCCTGTCACGCAGTGTCATTGGAATTGACTCTTCCTTCCGGAATCAAACAAAACTACGCACTTCTTTCTAGAAGACCCGTAGAGCTGAAAGGCGGAAGTCGCGTGGTTTTGGTGGTTGATCAGTGTTCCAAGCCTGAAAAGTGAATGCAGTGTAAAAGAAGTGGGAAACGATTGCCGGCACGCAGAATCCGTCCGTTCAGCCCCGGGCAAACTACAACAAAGATAGGGTACGGTATTGGCCTTCTCCTCGAGACGGATTCGCGTGCTCTCCGAGCATGGGTCCTGGCTGTCACGAGCTACGAACAGCCGCCTGGCAAACCAGACTCGCACCGCTGTCCTGTTTGCAGACACTCAGGTTCCGAGATGGTCAACCCTTCCTTCAATAAGAGACGACTGCATCATCCGGGGCCTGTGCAACAGGATCGTCAATGTGTCACCACTTCAGATCTTTGCATTCGGGTTGCGGAATGTTCACGCATTCCCTTTCGGCAATCCTGCAGCTCGTCAGTGGCAGCTTTGAGGCGAGCAATTAGGACGTGCAACACAGTGCGGAGAACCAGCAATCCCTGCACCCATCGAGGGCTGAAAACAGCCTTTTCTGGATACAGTGTCCTGTCTGCAGACACTCAGGTTCCGAGATGATGTGCAACACAGTGCGGAGAACCAGCAATCCCTGCGCCATCGAGGGCTGAAACCAGCTTTTTCTGGATACGGGTGTCCAACTATCGTACAATACACCGCAAGCTGTGCGTACTTGTGGTGATGAGATGGAGAGGATGGATGGTGATGAGTGGACGGACCTTGACAGGAGTGCGGACATTGGCCCCAAGCTGCGTTCTGTCTAAGCAGTCTAAAAAAGGGTTTCCCTTCCCCCCGCGTGCTACAATCATCCTCAACCACCTTTCACTACGCAGTTCGCCTCTTCGTCACAGCCAGATTCTCGACCTTGATCCGCCCGATTCACCGGCAATTTGAATGTGCTGACGAACCGAAGGCACGCAGGACAACAAGGAACAGGAAAAAGCCTCGAGGGGGCGGAGTTAGCAGCACACACACAGCAGTCCGACGCTGTAGTCTCTGGTACTCCATCCCACATCATAGTGTGTACAGTGTAGGACACCTTTGCGCATTTTTGGTAGCACCGGATGTAGGTAACACATGTAGAGCTACTGCATCTTCGTAACAGCACGTAGCGCGCACTAACGCTGTGAGTGTTGCACGGTACAACGTACCCTGAATGCATACCAGCGTTGGTTGACCGTCTCTACGGGTTCGTGCTCAGCGCAAGGCCAAGCTCCAAGATGCGCCTCGTGCCGACTTCGAGGCTGAGAACGAGGGTGCGCACAACACCGCGGTGGAAGAGAGTGGGGGGCCCTTGTCCCTTCTGGTAGCGTTCCCAGAGACTTGTACCCTTCTTCTTCTTCTTCTTTTTCTCCTCCTCCTCGTTCTTCTTTTCTTTATACTCCGTCTCACTTCTCGAAGGCAAACGTCCGTTTTCACATCTCTTCGAAAATACTTGGTGCTAGCATCGAACGTGCATGAAAGGCAGACAATCCTGCCTAAAACAATACCTGATGCTAGCATCGAACATGCATGAAAGGCAGACATTGCCGCCTACAACATTAAACTGAGTTCTCCACACCCACGCCTAGAGCATTCAGCTGAGATTCCCCCCCCGAATCAATTCTCCATCTGCAACGAGCTCCCCCTTTACATCGGGAGACAAGAACCGAATGTGGCACCGCGAAGGCACATTCGTAAAAAGAGGGCTTGACCCTCCGTGGGACACGACGAAACCAGTGCAAGCATCGCCATCTTTTTTATTGAGTGGGATAAACACGCAGTCCTTTTCCTAGTGTTCCTTCCGCGTGGAGGCACACGGAAGAGGGCCTCCGCAGGGGTGCCTACCCCCGCGAGTAATAAGGTGCTTCTTCCAAGGCAGGTTTTATCTAGCAAGGTGGCCGGCGCCTTCCTCACGGGCCCCGACGCACGCCGCGTCCTCCTCCAAACCCTCTCTGTCGTTCTCTCCACTCTCTCTCTCTCTCTCCGCATGTGATACGAAGTAGCTAGCGGCTTGCCCGGCAGACCCGGTCAGGGGAAATTCAAAAAAATGAAATCACTTTTTCACCCCGCCGCTCGGACTCTGCGTCAAAATTTTCGACACTTTTTTCCGATTTTTCCGAACCACCTAAGAGCGCGGCGCCCCCCCGGGGCGGGTTCCGGGTCGAAAAAACTTTCGGAAAAAAAGTAGTTTTTTCGAGGTTCTTGGGGTGTTCACGGCAGCCATTCAAGTGAAGGGAAATAAAATGCGGCGCACAGCACCCAGGCGGCAGCACCAACCTTTCTTTGTTTTTCGCAATACCCGCCCCGCTGTTTTCTCCCTCTCTCTCTCTCTCACTTTAGAATTAGATACCGACTCTTTATTCGTGTCATTGCGACAAGGCATCGTGGTAGTACGACGAGGTAAGTACGTGTCATGTGGTATGTAACTTCATTCGGAGAAATTCCGAGAATAGACTCGTACAAAGTCTATAAAAGACGAATAGACTGCAAACAGACTACAACGTCATGCACTGTCCCTCACACGACCTACACGGTGAGGTCCAGCCTCGGAAGCTGGAGATAACGAGGGTGTGCCCGAGTCGAAAAGCGGGTGTGCAACAGCCAAAATGCGTGTAAATCCACACCCGAGTCGAAAAGCGGGTGTGACACCCGCTCTTTAACTCCAGCTTCAACTCCAGCTTCTGCTGGACTTCAACGTGTAACCAATATGAGTACGTCTCAAAAGTACCTTTAGTGCGACAAAGGCGTTGCCACGCGGGTGTCTCTAACCCGTACCGTTCCTATACGAAGTTTCTGAGCTCGGATTGGCCACTAGATGACTTCCCTTCTCCTTGTCTCCCAAAACTTGTTTTTATGGGGGTTTGTGCCCCCCCAAGCAAGAATTGCAGCACGTCGGAAAAAGTCTATACTGATGGCAACGCCTGGTCGCAAATTAAAAAAGGGCACAATTTCTAAGGTATTTTCGAGACGATACTCATGTGCTAACCTAGTGTACTACAAAAGAACCCTTGACGACGGCCACCCGGAGACTTTAAACCTCGGATTCTCTAGCGAGTTTTCACTCTACAAAACTGGACTGGAGACGAGTAAGTACTTTTGTCGTGGGGTTACGTGTACCACGACAGCGTTCCATGAGGGTCGATGAAAGGCAGACTTTGAAATCCCGGCTTCTCAAGCAAACCCTCCACTCTGAATGAAAACGTACTGGTCAAAACACTTGTCATCGACGAGCACGCTGTACACAGGCGTACAGAGACAAATAGACACCCCCTCCCCCCCATCTCCTTCCTCCTTCCCCCTGTATACTTAGACTTAGAAGGCGAAACAGAACAAAGAACGCGAAGGAAAACTACTGCCACTACAGCAGATACGATACGCACTAACATACTAAACCTTAAAGGAACCTTTACAACAATGGTCACCCGGAGACTATAAAACCCCGGATCCCTAAGCGAACTTGCACTCTAAAAAAGCGAAGTATGCAGCCCATTGCACTAAGCTATCCAGAAGAAATCCTCTGATCCTCTGACCGATGGTCACGCCGGATTGTCACGTGGTCATCGTGGTTCGAACCAACGCCCCACAGTGACAGTTCGTCATCGGACGGAACTAGAGAGACATGATTAAGACTCCAAGAATGGTCCAGCCGACAACAAGAAGAACGAAAATACTCGAGGGACTGCCTTGTGCTCATTGCGAAGGAGGCTAGAGGGGGAGAAAACAATACAACTACAAAGTGGGTCTTTTTGGTTGAACGCTTACGCCCGCCACTAAACCCAGATTTACCTGTGTTTCGTGTGGGCTACAGCACATTTACATCCTTTAATCTTTCGTAGCTGGCAGTCAGTCTCCTCAAGCATTTCCTACAAAGCAGGTGCTTATACGAAAAAATGAGTCGAGGCATCACCAGCCAACTTCTTGGCAAAACTAAAAACCTCAGCCTTTTTGCGTGCCGACGGAGACCACGTCTTGCTCGTATTCTGCAAGCGTTGCGAACAAGAGGACATCCATTCGCTGAATGCCACCAGGTGGTGCGATAACAATACATTCTTCCTCGCCCCTCCCCTGTTCTCACCGTTTGTCCCTCCGTAGACTCTAGATTGAAGCTTTCCGTGTCTCCTTCTTCGATGATTCCCTGACCTTTTTCGAGGTACCAGAAATAAATCAGCAAGTTGCGCCGAGGATCGAACCAAATGGTGACGCGAACTCCAGTCAACCATGGCGATATTTGCACACTTTCAGAACTGAGACAGAAGGAAAATTCTTCTGAAACACAAGAAACAGTCATACAATAGCATGCATTGTATACGTAGTAGTCGTCTGCCGAAGCAGCCGGAGACAGCAGGCGCAGGGGGCAGGTCTTGCTTTACTTTTCTCTTCTTCATGGAGACCCGCCCCGAGCATCGACTGTCCAATCACTGTCGAGAAAGGTTGCGCCTATTGTGATGAGGTCGTTGACCAGGCCCCCACGAAACCTTTTACACAACACGGCTACAACACGAGGATGCAGCCCTGCTTAGGTGTGCACTCAGCCATCAGGCCATTGGCTGCTAAGCACCCCCCGACCGGTCGATTTGCCACTTTTGTGGCCCTCTATTCGGTCGGCGACCACGACTCAATTAAGGTGCGGTCAACAGTGTCGCCACGTGAAGGCCCCCCCATGACACCTACACGCTATACGAAAAAACGACAAAGGCCGCTCCTGGTCCAGGAACGTGACAGTCAACCACAGCTTGCAAAGCTTGAGTCCGAGGCAGCACAGTGCCACAACCCCGTCCGCTCTGCCTTGCGGCTGACCGTCTCGACGAGCTTGTGTTCAGCGCGAGCGCCAAGCCCCAAGGTGCGCCACGCCTTGATGCTTTAGTTTGGGAAATCGGTAGCCACTTGACCCGTAGGCCCGTGGCTCTGCAGTACCGCCGAACGCGTGAAGCTTGGCTCCCGTGTAGCAGGCTTTCCCTGGTACCTACGTATAGGTCTCTCGCTATACGAAATACTCGAGGGACTGCCTTGTGCTCATTTCGAAGGAGGCTAGAGGGGGAGAAAACAATACAACTACAAAGTGGGTCTTTTTTGTTGAACGCTTACGCTTTTGTTGAACGCTTACGCCCGCCACTAAACCCAGGGTTACCTGTGTTTCGTGTGGGCTACAGCACATTTACCTCCTTTGATCTATCGCAACTGGCAGTCTCCTCAAGCATTTCCTACAAAGCAGGTGCTTATACAAAAATACTCGAGGGACTGCCTTGTGCTCATTTCGAAGGAGGCTAGAGGGGGAGAAAACAATACAACTACAAAGTGGGTCTTTTTTGTTGAACGCTTACGCATCAGGACCCCCAGGGACCACGCAGTGGCACACCAAATCTGAGGGCGGAGCAAGATCCTCTGCATGAGGCGACCAGACACTCTCTGGCGTGTCGCTCACCAGGGCCAGCACCCCGCGGGTGTAGGGGTCGGCCCTTTGCGCATCGGTCGGAACCCACTCGGCACTGATGACAAGGCCGGCAGCCCGTGCGGCGTCGAATATCCTCGTCAAAAGGACATTGGCCGCAAAATTCTTTGAGTGTCCCTTGTTGAGACAATGGACCGCCGGGAGGTTGTCTACCATGAGCCTTACGCGGACGTTCGAATGGAAACTGGCGGTCATCTCGATGCCCCGAAGGACTGCAAAGAGTTCCTTCAAAAAGATGTGGGTGTGACTCAACTCCACAAAGGGGCCCTGTGACACGCGCTCAGATTCCCCTTCGAGGACCGCAGCCCACCATTTGGACGAGGCGTCTGTCCAGAGAGTGACCGATGAGGGAAAGGATTCTGACCGACTGACCCAGCGATTCTCTTCCACAAGGGAAACAAGATGCTCGACCTCACGCACCGTCGAGGGCGGCACAGCCTTCGTCACATCCCAGGCAGCTGGATCCGATGCCAGAGTCGAGGCCAGCCTCTGCAGGAACGACAAGGAACATCGGGCGTAGGCCAGTCGGAAACGTGTCGTGTACGCGAACCAGACCAAAGATCCGAACACCCGGTAGAACTGGCGAGGGGATACTCCTCCAAGCCGAACCATGGCGAGCTCGGGGGAACCAAGCAATTTCGACACCCACGATTCTGCCATCCTATACCGGGCGGGGCGGTCGAACCGGGAGAGTTCGAAATGGAGTCCTAGGAGGTCGAACTCCCTGAGGGGGGCTCCAAACTGCTCGTCGTCTTCGTTGAGCTCGCAGTTAACGTCCCTGCAGCGTTGCACGAAAGAGTCGAACCGCGAAGTTGCCTCCCGCAACGAGCTTCCCACGACGACAAAGTTGTCCACCCAGGGTAGACCGTCAGCCTCCGGTAGGAGCACCCGGGAGGCCCTCTGAGCTATCGCCGGAGCCCAGCTCCAGCCCATGCACATGGCGGCGAGTTGTGCCTGTACAAAACGGCCCCGCGGCCCTGCCAGGTGCATGCCAAAATACGGTCGGATGTCCGCGTCGAGCCGGAACTGATAAAAATAGCTCCGGGCGTCCGCGAGAAACACCACCGATGAGGCCAACACGCGGTCGATCACCTCGTGAACCGAAGGGAGCAGCATTGGAGGCGGGCGCGCCATGATCGCGTTGAGCTTGCGACCGTCACACACGAACCTCTGCCCACCGCTCTTCTTGTCGACAGTGAAGGCGGGGAGGACGACCCTCAACCCGCCCGATGCGACCTCTGCCACGCCATATCTCACCAGATCCGGGAAGTGGCGTAGCATGCGCCTCGACGTCGTTCGTGTGATCGCCGATGCCATCAGCGCTTCCTCCGCCCCCGGGAGCAGGGCGGACCGGAAGGATTCCCACGAACGGACCACGTCCAGCACACCGCGCAGCAGCCCCCGGCTGTCCAGCGCCGTCAACCTCTCAAGGTTCATGAACGATGACGAGATGGGCGCGAGAGCCTCGCCGATTCTGCGTTGCGTAGGGACGGCCGTGAGGTTGTTGATGAGGAGTTCACCCCCGTAAGCAACACCAACAAAGGGAGTGAACATCGAGGGGGGCAAGTCTTCTTCGGGACCCTCTCCCGGCCCCTGGTAGAACGTAGCCAACGGGTCGGGGAACTTCTTGGGCGGCTTAAACGGGAAAGGGGGTTCAAGACGAAGGGTTAGAGAAGGGACGCCGACGCCCTCGCGGTGTTCCGGACGAGCGGAACCTCGGCCTCCGGAAGGTATCGCATTAGCGCACTCAGCGTCGTATGGCGCGACACACTTTGGATCACCTTCAGGTCGATCCCGCTTCTCAGGAGATGAAACAGGGCGCCCCGCCGGAGAGAATGGCCGGAGAGTGAAATGTTCGCGCGCTTCAGCGCGGTCACAACTCGTCGGAAAGGGAGGTCCGGGAACAGGAGGCGTCCCGGAGGTGTTTGCGACAACAGCGTCCGGAGCTCCTGGTCCTGGGCTGGAGGAAGAATCACTCCTGTCACCTGGCCGAGACGGAAAGGATCCGACTTCGAGCCCACCCAGTTCACCGCCCAGAAACCAGCACTTTCGGTGACGTGCTCTGCCTTTCTCGTCAGCACGTCGTCCACGCGGGCGGCACCCTGCCAGGCCAAAGCCAGCGCAACACGCACCCTGGGGTCCGCTTCCAGGGCAACGGCAAGATGCAGCTCGTCCTTCGTCACCGGTACAGCCTGCTTCGACGGCTTCATCGCGCCGGCCCGTTTCAGAGACCTGACAAAGTCCCTGACGAGCTGGCTGTCGACAGGCCGCCCCAACCGCTTCTCGGCCGACTGTACGTTGACGACGTACTGTACTGCCGAGGCCGCGCAGATGTCTCCACGAGAGAGCAAACGGGTCACGAACAAGACCAGCGCCGTCGGGACATCGAGCTGCGAATCTGCCTCTGCATCCCAGTGACGTCGGAACTCCAGAAAGCGCCGGTACACGGAGTGGATCCCGCGTCGTGTGGACAGCGCCAGTGCATCCGCCACGTACGCGTTCGCAGTCCGGACAAAGACGGTTCCGTCCAGGGAAGCGGTTCACGGCGTCTACTGCTTGGCCTTGCTCCTGGTTGCGTTCGTCCGCTGAGGGGCCTGGGGAGCGTCGGGGGGAAGAGCTTCGCCCGAGTGTCGGGTGCGGGGCCTCGGGCTGCGCTTCCTGGGCGGCTTCGAGGCGGGCTGCTCCTCGGCTTTCTGTAGAGCCTGGAAGACGCTCCGTAGAAACGGAGGAAACCCGGCCTCGTGCTGATGCCGGTGCTGGAGGCTGCCTGCAAGAGACCACCCGGCTTTCAGAGCCGTCTTCAGGACCATCATCCGGTGGATGGTGTCCCTTCCCAGCTGGACGAGGGCGTCTGGGTCGGTGGTGTCGTCCATCAGTCGCATGATGGTGGTGACGTGGTTGGTGAGATGTTGGGCGTCGTTGGCGACGCTCGGGATGGCATCGAGGATGTCGGCGAAAAAGTCGCGGATGTGCACCAGGGCCAGCGACTTCTCGATGGGGCTGAGGCCGACCCAGAGCTGGGGGTCGAGGAGCTCTGGCCCGGGGGAGAGGAGCGTGGGGGAGCCTTGGACCGACCCGCCCTCCCCCAGCGAAGGCGGGCCCTCCGGAAAATCCGGAAGGGGTTGTGAAGACCCAGCGTAGGGCTGGGGGGGCTCGGCGCGGGGCTGGTAGAGCTCAGCGTACGGATGGTGTCGGTACACTGGCGGCGCGGCGTCCTCGATGGCCCGCAAGAGGCCGCAGGAGGAGCCCGGCAGCAGGACAGCCTGGGGTAACCGAGAGACGTCGATAAGAGGCGGAGGTGGCGGGAGCTGGCCTGCGAGCGGCCCCTGACGGGGCGCTGGGCAGGGACAGGAGTCCAGCGGCGTGGCCGCGGCGGCGGGGAAGGACCCAACGGGCATCGCTACCGGCGGAGGCGCGGGGCAACCAGGAGGCGCGTCGCGTGCGGGGTGAGTCGTCGCCGCGGGGACAGGCTCAGGCCGCGGCGAGTCGCGCGTCGGGAGAGCCGCCATCACCAATTCGGTGAGGCGCTCGACCTGCCGCTGCAGGCGGTCCATGCGGTCTGAGTCGCCGCCCCGGCTGCCCTCGGTGGAGCCGCAGTCCCTGAGGTCGCCATCATCCGGGTCGTCGCTCTCAGCGAACGAAACGCGGCGCGCCGCCGGCGGAGATAGGGCCGCGGTAGAGTCGGTGGGGGTGGCGGGGAGCGGCATGTGCCCCGGCGTCTGTGGCGGGGGCGCGGCCTTCGGGGACGAGCGCAACAGGTCTGCGAACTCGCCCTCGGTGGCGGAAGGCGCCGACGCGACTGCGAGCCACGCCAGTACCCACTGGGCGACGCCCTCCGGGGGGGCCTCCTCGTCGGTGTAGCCCAAGGCGCCCAGGAGGCGCCTCAGCCCGGCTTCCGCGGTGCCCTCGACCTCGCGGGCGACCTTCAACACCGTCGAGAGACGGCGGTTGTTCGCGGTGAAGGAAAAAAGGGACGGGACATCAGTCCCGACCACCCTCTTCACCCAACTCACCGCGCCCGACCTGTCGAGTTGCTTCGGCATTTTTGTTGAACGCTTACGCCCGCCACTAAACCCAGGGTTATCTGTGTTTCGTGTGGGCTACAGCACATTTACCTCCTTTGATGTATCGCAACTGGCAGTCTCCTCAAGCATTTCCTACAAAGCAGGTGCTTATACAAAAAAAAAAAAGTCAAAGGTCCACAAGGAAAATAAAGCAAGCAAAGAAACAAAGTCGTCAGACATCAGAACGACGTACATCGTCGACCGCACAAAAAAAAAAAAGCTGATCGTCCTTCGGGATTGACGGTAGCACAAAAAACAGCAGGTGCTTATTCTGAAAAAAAAAAAAAAAGAAAAAAAAACAAAAAAAATGAAACTGCAAGCCCTGCGGGAGGGCGTAGCGAGGGTGGGTCGTGACAAGAACGTCGTGTGGATAGACGCGCCCGCACCCTTTGTGTACGCGTGCTCTGCCACCGGCGAGCATGAGAAAGTAGATGCGTCCGCCAACGTGCAGCCGCGCGTGGTGCGCTTGGGCATCCGGGGGAAGGCGCCGTACGAGGGCGTGTTCAAAGTGGCTGTCACCTTCTACAACACCATCATCCGCGGCAACGAGGAGAGCCCCGTGGTGCCGGTCGACATCCCGGAGCCGATGGCTCGGGGCGACGGCGGCATCCACTGCGGGTGTGTCGGCCACGACCCGAACCGCGAAGCCTCGTGGAGGCGCGACATCACGATCGACTTCCTTTCGTCCATCACGCACGGGTTGCTCGGCGACAACGGCGAGGTCCCGGACAGGTGTGTAGCCGCCCGTGCCTTAACCCCCCACCCCACCATAGGGACTCCTAGAAAAAAGAAAAAGGAAATTGTCGACAACGAAAGAAAGAACAGAAAAAAACAGAAAACGGAAAAAAAGAAGAAAAAAAAGACTCTGCATTCCGCGAAGAAGACTTGATGCTAGCATCAAACACTTAGAGGCAAGTAGCGCCTGAACACGAAACTAAGATTTTCACCCCACCATAGGGACTCCTTTCCCACACTTCGGCGGCGGCGCCGAAGCTTTACCAGCTTCGGCTGACACCACTTGCGCACTTAACCATGGTTAAGAAGACGACTTAAAGCACAGACACAAAGATAGCTCAAAGCATTTGCAAAATAACACGAAAATCCTCTAGGCCAAAACCCGTTTTCACGCCTCTTCTGCGAAGCAGACGCACAAAGGGACGGTGCCACGGCATGATTCGGCAGCCGCTCTAAACGAACATCGACGTGGGCGGCATAGAGAAAGAAGAACTACTCTACGGCACCAGAAAGTCCAAAAAGACCATGGTAAAGAAAGTTGAAAAAGAAAAAAGAAGTTGTCGACAACAAAAGAAAGCAACAATAAACGCTAGAAAGAAAAGAACATAAATAAGACTCTGCATTCCGCTGCTTTGCGGAGTTTACTTCGCAGATTGCCACCGTAAAAAGAAGACAAGTCAGTGCTGCCTAGCGAGTCGCAGTCACAATCAGAGCGAGTGTCCTGAGTTTTTTAACTGATTGCTCAGACACGGTTGTAGGGACCTTCTCCCCGTGACGGATTCGCCTGTGCTCTAGTAGCACGGGTGGTCCTGGCTGTGACGAGCTACGAACAGCCGCCTGACAACCAGACTCACACCGCAGTCCTGTCTGCAGACACTCAGGTTCCACGCTGATGATGGTCCGCCGTATGTGTCCGTGGCTTAAAGGACCGAAACACGGCGCAGACGGGACCAGTGCGGTGTTGAGCACATACCCTGGCACTTTTCGTGGTTCGCGCTGTCGTTCGTGAAGGCGAGCAACAGCGAAGACTGGTCGAACGTGTTCACGGAGGTCATTCCGGGGGCGCAAGTCTACGATGGACTGAAAACCCTACTGTACTTTGTCTCCCTGTACCCACCGCCCACGCTTTGCGGCTGGACGGAAGACCGAGTGGATGTTGGGCAAGCTGGAAACAATTTGCGCCCGTAACAGCTGGAACGATGCCGTGCCTGAATATCCGCACGACGTACCCTTTGTTCAGTGGGAGTTGAGATTCTCCGTCAAGATGCTAGCCGCCGCCATAGGGCGGGCTATTGCCAAAAGGAGGAGCGCCCGCGAAACAACGTGTCAACACACGCCTGCCAGGCGGTCTCGTCCGCCAGTCAGAACGCCCCCGGCTGCGCCACCATCGGCGCAACAAACATCCTTGACAGGGCCACGGCTCGCTCCGCGCCCACGGCGCAACGACTTGCGCCCGCCGTAGTAGTACGGGATAGTAGTGGGGCGACCGGATACTCCTCGGAGAGATGGTCCCTGCACTCTAACTCGTCTCTCTCTCTCTCTCTCTCTCCCCCTTTGTACAGGTCCCCGAAACAGGAACTCCTTCAGAACATAGCGCCTGGGTCGGTCCGAACCTGGCAGCGCCCAAAAGATGTGTAGCTAATACTTTGAAGCGAACTTTACACTCTAAAAACACTACAAACTTCTTCAACCCCTTCCCCACCCAAGCCTCTACGGTCGACCGGAGACTTTAAAACACCGACCTTCTAATCCGCTAACCATCTAACAACGCCAAAAAAAACGCCAGAATTTCTTCGCGGGTGCAAGACCTCGACGACGCCGTCGCCCTGTGCGTGACGCTGCTGCGGCCGGACGCGTACAGTCGGATCCTGGGGCCCGGTGCGCCGCTGCCGCCGCTGCTCCTGCAGAAGAGCCTGGCCCACACCTCGAAGCACCAAGCGCTGATCTCGCGGTGCATCCGCGAGTACCAGCCCTCGCGGCGGCCCCCCTGCCTTGACATCTGGCACTTTTCGTGGTTCGTGCTGTCGTTCGTGAAGGCGAGCAACAGCGAAGACTGGTCGAACGTCTTCACGGAGGTCATTCCGGGGGCGCAAGTCCACGATGGACTGAAGACCCTACTGTGCTTTGTCTCCCTCGCCACGGCTCGCTCCGCGCCCACGGCGCAACGACTTACGCCCGCCGTAGTAGTACGGGATAGTAGTGGGGCGACCGGATACTCCTCGGGGAGATGGTCCCTGCACTCTAACTCGTCTCTCTCTCTCTCTCTCTCCCTTTGTACAGGTCCCCGAAACAGAGAACTCCTTCAGAACATAACGCCTGGGTCGGTCCGAACCTGGCAGCGCCCAAAAGATGTGTAGCTAATACTCTGAAGCGAACTTACACTCTAAAAACACTACAAACTTCTTCAACCCAACTCTCGACCGGAGACTTTAAAACACCGACCTTCTAATCCGCTAACCATCTAACAACGCTAAAAAAACGCCAGAATTTCTTCGCGGGTGCAAGACCTCGACGACGCCGTCGCCCTGTGCGTGACGCTGCTGCGGCCGGACGCGTACAGTCGGATCCTGGGGCCCGGTGCGCCGCTGCCGCCGCTGCTCCTGCAGAAGAGCCTGGCCCACACCTCGAAGCACCAAGCGCTGATCTCGCGGTGCATCCGCGAGTACCAGCCCCTCCAGCGGCACCCGGAGCTGTTCGTGGCGGCCCCCTGCCTCGATAGCTGGCACTCTTCGTGGTTCGCGCCGTCGTTCGTGAAGGCGTACAACAGCGAAGACTGGTCGAACATCTTCACGGAGGTCATCCCTGGGGCGCTTTACACGTTCGACCTCTTCTCGAAGAAGTTCTGCGACATGCTCGTCGACGAACTGGACTCCTACAACAACAGCGGGCTGCCGGTGCTCCGCCCGAACTCGATGAACAACTACGGCGTGATACTCAACATGATCGGTATGTGTACGAAACGGGGGGGGGGGGGGGGGGGGCAAGGGTACCTGTAAATCCAGGGCCTCCAGGCCCGGGGCCCGGGCCCCGGGTTAGCGCTAGGGTCCAGATAGGGTCCAGGCCCACGGTAATCACGCCATCCAAGGATGGAATCTTCAATATTGCAGCTTCCACAACAAGCGGAGAGCAAGACGAGAAAAATCAAGAAATAAGCTTGATAAAATTTGATAAAAAAAGCTCACAGTCGTGCATTTACCATATGGGCTGAGCAGGCGGAGGCTCTTAAGGTGAAATGGTCAAAATGCCCTGGGAAAATGTAGGACAAAAACTTTCCGAATGCGGGTTTTTAGGGATTCCGGCCCAAAAAAAAAAAAAAAAAAATTCAACGCCCACCTTGCCACCTGTGACCTTGGGTGAGCCGTGGTACCCTCTAGGCAGCCAGCTAGACCTGCCAGAACCTGAAAACTCCTTCAGGTTTTGTGGCTGTGTCAAAAAATACATTCCGAGGACGTTTTTGAACGCTTTTGAATCCGTTGAGCTCAAGGACAGTCTGGGGCCCTGGAATGGAATTGTAAACGAATTGCATCTTGTACCAAAGAGTTTTTCCTTTGGTAATCGTTCAGGGCCAAAAACCCTGGAAAATTTTCCAGGGCCCGGGCCCCGGATTACAGGTACCCCTGGGGGGGGGGGGGGGGGGGGGCAGTGCTGACACTACCCTGAGAGCCCCCAACGACTTTGCAAGGGACCCCCCCCCCAAAAAATACCATGGTAAAGAAAATTAAAGTTAAAATTAGAAGTAAAAGGAGAAAAAAGAAATTGTCGACAACGAAAGAAAGAACAGAAAAAACAGAAAACGGGAAAAAAAGAAAAAAGAAGAAAAAAAGACTCTGCATTCCGCGAAGAAGACTTGATGCTAGCATCAAACACTTAGAGGCAAGTAGCGCCTGAACACGAAACTAAGATTTTCCCCCTCTACAGTGCAGTTGCCTTGGAGGCTCGGTGGTCGAATTCTCTAAGGTGAAATGGTCAAAATTCCCTGGCAAAAGTGGGCCCACAAAAAATTTTCAAAGTGTGGTTTTTGGGGTATTTGGGCCAAAAAAAAAGTTTTTTTTTTCTGACCACCCACCGTGGAGGACCACCTTAGAGAGTGACAGGTAGCGTCCCCCCTCCACAGTGAAAATAGCCTGTATATAGGGGGGGGGGGGGGGGGGTCAGGTCAGATTCTGCCAACGACTCGCAATCTGGCCGCTTAGGGCCACCCCTGGGGGGGGGGAGGAGGGGGGAGAATTATCTGCCTGTCTGAGGCTCCCCGCGGTGTCAGCAGGGTATTTGCAAGTGAGAAAACGGTCTAACAAACTCAGGTATGGAATCGATGGTCGACCTGTTGACGTCGACGTTCCTGCGGGAAGTCTCACGCCGGCTCTTCCCGAAGCTCGGGAGCGACTGCGACTCGCACCACACGTTCAACGTGCGGTACCGGCCGGACGAGGACCGCGGGCTCGACATGCACACCGACGACAGCGACGTGACGTTCAACGTGTGCCTCGGCAAAGAGTTCGAAGGCGCTGGCCTCCAGTTCTGCGGGACGATGAAGAAGGCGCGACACAGGAAGGCATCTGCGCAGGTCCGCCATGCCCTTGGCCGGTGCTTGGTGCACCTGGGCCAGCTGCGCCACGGCGCCGACGACATCATCGCCGGCGAGCGCCAGAACCTGATCATCTGGATGCGCAACTCGCAGTGGCGGAAGACCGAGGAATACGAAGCCGGCGCCTTCGAGACCGAGGCGGAGCCGCCCGATCCGGTCTGCCTCTCCTACACGCACGACCGCGACTACGGGCAGTACAAGCCGTTCAATGACAAAACAAAAGCCTTCAAAGGCACCGGATGGTGCCCTCCAGACCGGTACGCCTACAAAGGCTTCGTCCCTGACAAGCCAGAGTGACCCCTCTAGACCGGCACGCCTACAGAGGCTTCGTCCCTGACAACACGGTGCACTAGTCACCAGTCATGCCATTCACTAGTCACTTACTACTGATCTTACTAGTCATATGACTACTGTCAGTAGTATTCTTACAAGTGAATGAGTCCACTTTTGTGGGAAGAAAAAGTACGCCTAGTAAAGGGATTCCTTCACAAAGTGCAGTAGTCACTTCTTACTACTGCAGTAGTAAACACTCTTCAGTAGTAATTTGACTCGTCATTACACTGTTTTTCAATAGTGCAGAGTGCCACCCGCCCCCCCCGTTCCGACTGCTCCACTGACTTGACGATGAAGACATGCATTCAATCTCCGGTGTTTCACAGAAGGCAAGGTCTTCTCGCCTAGCGAAGAGGGGTCAGAGCAAGAACTAAGAAATGTGGGATGGGAACGTGTCCGTAGTGGGTTGTTCGAACTCGTTCAACCTGCGGGCAGTCCTTATGTGGTGTTGTGTGTGTGTGTGTGTGTGCGCGTGTGTGTGTGTGTGTGTGTGTGTGTGTGCTGTGGTCACCGAAAGGAGACCGCTTGCATCTCTGTCCGAGCAGGAGAGTAAAAGACTCACCTCGTCTATCCTCTTCTACCCGCCCTGTGGCTTCCAACCCCCCCTTTCCCGACTCTTTATACTTCAGCCATACGCGGCACCCCCACGTCTGTTTACTCCGCAAAGTATGTGGACACCAAGGACAAGCCGTACACACGCTAGCAATTCGCAGTGCGCAAGAGCGCTTTGAGCGTTTTCCTATAAAGGGTTTTCAACCCGAGCTGCGCGTGCTCTCCCTCCGCAGGATTTCCTTGCTCGTTCATAGCATGGATGGTCCAGGTGGCGAGCTCCCCTGACAACCAGACTCCCATTGCTGCCCTCCCGTCTGCAGACAGTAAAGTTCCGGTCCGCCAAATATCTCCGCAGCTCGCAGAAGAAGAAAAAGGCCGCTCCTGGTCCGGGAACGTGACGGTCAACCACAGCTTGCAAAGCTTGAGTCGGAGGCAGCACAGCAGTGCTGCAACCCCGTCCGCTCTGCCTTGTGGTAGCCGTCTCGACGAGGTTGTGTTCGCGCGAGCGCCAAGCCCCAAGGTGCGCCGCGCCTTGATGCTTTAGTTAGGGAAATTGGTAGCCACTTGACCCGTAGGCCCGTGGCTCTGCAGTACCGCCGAACACGTGAAGCTTAGCTTGCGTGTGGCAGGCTTTCCCTGGTACCCTCCGCAGCTCGAAAGATAGAAAACACGGTTGCGAGATGCGACACAGTGCAGGGCTCAGATTGACCCAAGCAAGTTTTTGCGTCCCCTGTTGAGAAAACCATCACGAGCGTAGTTTCTCCCGAGCGAGCGCCGAGTTGAAGGTGGTACTAAAAGATGGGACTGACCGTCCACCGTTGTTACTTTGAACGAGGACTGCAACAAACCCAGCCAGACCGGGGGTGGCACTGCGATGCAGCTCCAGGAACTATTTTCTTTTTCAGCATAAGCGCCAGCTTGAAAGGAAATACTCGACGATGCTGCCCGACAAAGAACAGAAGGGATCCCAAGTGCTGTGACACCGAACCACGTGTTGAACGGACGTGAGGTCATGCGGGTCTACCCCTACACGACAAATCACACAAACAGGTCAAAGTCCTGAGTTGGAAAACAACACACGGTGGTGTAAGCGAAGAACAGATCAGATTGTGTTTGTATTGTATTTGCCCCTTACCTCAGCGTACTAGCTCTGACCTCGACCCCCGAGCCCGGAACTGGTAAACTGGTCTGTATCCAGATTTTGTGCACAGGGGGAGGGCAGACACCCCCGTTCGGCAACGAATGCCTGCAGAGCGAAGTCGTACCGGATAGCGGTGGGATGGTGGACAAAGAACGAAGAAAGCCATACGCCTGCTACGGGAAACGAAGGGACGAGTGGGCCAACAACAGTGTCAGTGAAGGGCTTGGGTTAGTCATCATATCTTTGCGCATGACCCCCACTTTGTCGACGCACGCTTCATACTCCGGCCACGTGGCGAAGTTCAGTGTTCTTGGGCTCGCAATCCACGCATTGAGGTACGCCTCCATAGCGCTCCTCGGGATGCCACTGCCACGTTCATACGGGCCATTGAGCCCGAGCATTAGCACGTCGGTCAGCGTCTGCTCGTGAAGCCTCTTCCTGGCTTTTGTCAACACCCTTTTCATGTTTGAAAAGACACGCTCGACCGATGCTGTCCCCATTGGCAGGACAACAGCAATGACAAACAGATTGTTTGTCTCTGGAAATGCCGTCGAAAGTTTCGATGACTTCAGCAGCCCCAGCATGACGTCTTCCAATGCACCCGGTGGTTGAACACGGTGGTAGTACACTGTGGTACCCCGTGGTAGCACACTGTGGTACCCCGTGGTGCACGGTGGTAGTACACTGTGGTACCCTGTACACCCTGTAGTAGTACACTGTGGGTAGCCGGTTTCTCCGGGAAAACAATAATAGCTGAGATTTTTTTTTTTTTTTGACCCAGACCAGTTTCCAGACCAACTCTGGTCTGGCGACCAGCTGACCCCCCCCAAGCTAGTAGGCTGCCTTACCTCTATATTTTCTCCTTTCCATTCGGAGTCGAAGCAACTACGTCGAGTATTCTTTGTTGTGCCATTCTTCTGGTAAGAGCTTCCCACGTTCCCATCATCAATCGCACGCACTCTAGCCTTGCATTGCAATCGCCTGCAAGCATCGTCCTACTGCTACACTCCTTTGCGTAGCAACCGTGGGAAACATGATACGTTAAGCATCCGTCTCTGACTTTTGCCTGGCATCCTAGGTGCACATCAGAGGAACTCTCGTTTCTTTTCCCTCGTATTGAATCGTTCAATCGCACAGTGCCGTGGCGTTGTCACTGACAGATTATGACTGAACGCCCAAGCTATGTAGCCTGCATTTAGCTGCACGTCGGAGGAGCTCTCGTTTCTATTCCCTCATATAAGCCGGTCCATCCCCTCCTGATAGACAGAAGAAGAATGCAGCTTCAGGCAATTCTATGCAGCTCCAGGGGATAGGGATGGACCTGATTGACCGTGGTGGACCTCGATTTGCTACAATGAACAGCGGCAGGCAATTCGATGCAGTTCCAGGAGATAGGGATGGACCGGCTTATCATATCGAATCGTTAATATCGCACAGTGCCAAGGCGTCGCCACTGGACAGATTATGACTGAACGCCCAAGCTACGAACCACACGGGCCCCCTCTGAGAGCGAGCGTCCGCAGCTAAAAAAACGGTGTATTTACCGTGTACCTCCCCCAGGCATCTTGTTAAGAACCAGCCATCCATCCATCACACGGTGGACCGGTCATGGTCATGACCGCATGTTTGACCGGTCAGTTTTTGACCGGTCATCTGAGAAAGTTATGCGGTCATTGACCGCATACCTTGCGGTCAATGACCGCACCCTTGCGGTCATTGACCGCAGCCTGTGGTAAGATCCACAAGTTTCCTGACTGTTTCGGGTTCGATGTTCAACGAAATCACCCTGTCTCGGGTTCTCTCTTTTCTGGTTAATGTGCTTCTGCATTTCGGGGGTCGAATAGACTCGTTGGAGAAAAGGTATGCTGTTGAGTCTGAGGCTTTCGTATTACGGTATTATACATTATAATCGTAAACATAGCGCTCTACTGCAGTAGGTCACGATTTCGATACCGGGATTTCGTTGTTGATTCTCACATTTGGACATCATTTTGGGTTTTTGTTGCGTCATTTCTGAGCATTTGGATAGTGTTAGAAACCAAAGCGTTAGCTTCGTAGACATTGACTACCGTAACGCTACCGTTACGCACCCGGGACCAGCTTGATTGAGAAGGCATAGGATGGTTTTCAACACTATTCTGAGTCCAGTGTCCCAGTCTTGTGATCCGAGGGTGTTCTGGGGTCGTAACCACCCTGGATGTCGTTCTCTGTGTGCTCACAACAAGTCGACAAGGGAAATATTCTTGCTAGAACATGGCAGCTTTCTTGGATGCACCTCCCTGAGTGTACGGACCTTGGACTTTTCTGGAGCATCTGGGTGGGATATTATGGTTCCCTGAGTGCTTTTCTGCCCGCCAGATGTTGTGTGCTGCCAGTAGGGGTAATTTTCTGGCAGTCTCGGGCTTCAGGAAGGCGTAACGGTAACAGTCAATCTCGCTCCCCGAAATAGGCAAAGCCCCCTGATTTTGTTAACGTTCGTTAACAGGCCGAAAACCCTCCTTTTTTGGCTTTGGTGCATCAAATACGCAGTTGTGCAGCTTTTTGGCCGTAAATTTGGTGTCATGCCACAGTGGAGGTGATGTGTAATACCTGGAGTACGGTCACCGCCTTCGGCGAAGATGTCAAAAAAGCACGAAATCACACTCGTTTGGCCGTGGTGGTACCCCGGCCCGGGGGTTTTCACACGACAAGGAACTTCGACCCACAGAAGAACCCAGAATGAGCGGTTCGGGTGTGCAAATGCCAAGCGTGCTTACAGCAACCGTTTGTTTACCAAAAGCCTAGTGTCTTGCAGATCACGTGACTTTCTCTCGTAGGTAGGTACAAACCCCAGGTTCCTCATGAAATTGCAACCAAACACTTGTTATAACAAGCAATCACTTGTTATACAACAAGTGATCACTTGTTATATAACAAGTGGCACTTGCTATATAACAAGTGACCACTTGTTACATCACTTGTTAGAAATATAACTAGTTATGTCCCAAAAAAAACAGCTAACAAGTGCGTCGTGTGCACTGTAGAGGGGGGGGGGGGTCTGGTTTATCCGGCCATCCGGCCAAAGTGGCTGATCCTTAACAAGAGCGCTGACCTCCCCCCCCCCCCTGCATTCCGCGAAGAAGACTTGATGCTAGCATCAAACACTTAGAGGCAAGTAGCGCCTGAACACGAAACTAAGATTTTCCCCCCATCAACCATGCATGATACAATTTTTTTGGCTAGCGAAAGAGAGTAAAAGAGTGAAAGAGGACGTACAGTAGTGAGTAGAAAAGAGAACGAGTGTAAAAGAAAGGAGGTGGCACGGACTACCAGACCAGCGGAGACCACCGCAAAAAAGAAACCCCCTTTTTCCCTCACCTTATCCCACAAACCAGCCCCAATAACAACGACCCCATGCATGAGAGGCAGTGCTCTGCCTAAACATTAAACTAAGATTTCCCCCCCACATTAAAACCTTTCCAATTCTCCCCAAGCTAGACCATTATACAACGACCCCCCCCCCCCCCATTTTTTTTTTTTTCCCCCGCTGATGACTAACGGACCGTCGGACCCGTCCCAACGGGGATACTTATGGAAGTTACAATGAAGCTTAGCCTTAGACCGGTACGGGCTACATGGCAACTCCTGCTCAACATGTAGAACGTGGGGAGCCCTTGGTCACATTCAATACGGGTGTGATCGTGGTGTCGGTCGCAACAGTCGTTTGGTAGCCAAAGAGAGAGATAGAGAGAAAAAGAGCGCCAGAGAGAAAAGAAAAGATAACGTTATCTTCCGGAAAAGAAGGGTTACGCGAACCCCCGGAAAAAAAAAAAATAATAACAAAAAAACAAAAACCGAAAAAAAAAAAAAAAAAAAAAAAAGCATCCAAAAGGTCGAAAGACACCAATCTGTACGTCCATTCGGATCGTCGGAAACACAAAACACAAACCGACGAAGACCCCAAAAACCTTTTTCAACCTCTCCAATTCCCTTCAAGCTAGACCATTATACAACGACCCCCCCCCCATTAAACTAAGATTTTCCCCCCGTGCCAATGCCGACTCCGTCTGTCCTGTACCGCACCTCCGCACCGCTGTGTGTGTTGCACCTCCACCCAGGGCGCCGCTTTCCCCCCGAAAATGCCTCATGCGGACAACCCCACCATGGGGGGACGAGGGTCAGCATGCAGTCAATAGACTACATTTGCAGCACACGTGATTAAAAGGGGGGGGGGGGTCGAATAATAACACCTGTGCTATTATTCGATTTGTCGAAGAATAAAAAAAAATTCCGGGTAGCCGAACGGCAGCAGGATCCAATAGTGGTAGAGTTTTTAGATAACCGGACGTGTGTCAAATAACTGTTATTCTTCGACCCCCCCCCCCTCCCCCTTTAGATGAGGTCCCGGAGAAAAGACAGACAGATTTGTATCGTTTACAGGAAGGACTTCCATGCATGCTTTCGCGTTCAATCGCATCCTTTCTGCACTCATAGCCTTGCATTGCAATCGCCAGCTGATCTTCTTTCCCGCACGAGCATCATCTTCCTGCCATCGGCCCTTTGCGTAGCCATCGCAGGAAGCATGGGTGCGAGCTGCAAGCAGACTAACATCGTTGTCTCTATCTGATGGTCCGCGTAGTGTGTCCGTGGCCAGTAGGACCGAACACACACGGTGCGGTTTTGAGCACAAGCCATTCCAAGCACGTTCTTGCAATCCCCCCCCCCCCCCTAGGGCTATGTAGGATGGAAACGTTGGAAACGTTTCCGTTTCCGTTTCCGTTTCCGTTTCCTTCTTTTTGCCGGTGTATGGAAACGCCGTTTCCTTTCAAAAGAAACGGCTGGTGCGACAGCTGGTGTACTGGCTGTAGGTTCGTCAGTAAGGAAGGCAAACAAGCGACACAGCATCTCAGGAGCAATAAGGAGACAGTGTGGGAAAGAATCTTGAACTTGGGGCAACGAGAGGAATAAAAAGGAAGAAATAAGTAGTAGCAGTTGTCGTCTCATCCCCGCAGATACGGGAGTAAAACGGAGCAGTGTTTGCATTCAAGTGTGGTGGCAGCAGAACACAGCATTCGGATGAGGTGTACCTGTCGCAAAGGTGGAAGAAAAGGAAGAATGGTTGAGTTGCAGCTCTTGACAAAGACAGATGGAAAAGGCGTCCTTATTCTTCGCTTTTTCTCACGAACGGGTGCTTTGTAGGTTCTCCCGACTCCCAATCGCGGTTAGCACTCAAGAGGTGTAGTCAACTATTCCCTGCAGTATCAGCATACTTTCAAGAAAAAAGAAAAAAAGAAAAGAAGAGTACTTTGCTAAGAGTGAGGGAGGACGCAGATCAATAAAATGAAAATGACAAAGAGAGCGAAATAGGAAATAAAGAGCCGAAGGGCGATCATCACCGTGGACCCAAGCAAACGCTGGACGGGGGAGACCCTGCCCGAAGGAATCAACCACCCCCGGGTGGGCTAGTCTGACACAAGTTGTCAACAGGAAAAAAAAAAGAAGAGTACGCAATTCGCCGACGCCTGTAATGAAGACTATGCATACTGGGATGCCGCTTATGATAAGAAGTGTGGTAAAAAGGTGAGCTTGCACTCTAAACAGGTAGAGACGTTGTAGAACGACTTGATACAAAGAAACGAGTAGAAGAAGTGTGGTTGGTTCTGACTCTGTAATGCGGTTGGTTTCGCACAGTGTGTTACAGTAGGTATCGTCGCAACTATGTCGACTACTGTACGTGTGTACGCAAAAAAGGGAAGCAACGTTTGTCAAGAAGAAGAAGAAGAAGATGAAGAAGAAAAAGGAAAACGCAAAAGGCCGCCCTAACTGAGAACGGCCTTTTGAAAGGGAACCAACGTTTGTCAAGAAGAAAACGGAGAGTGTCGGGTGACGAATAATATGCCCCCCATCAAAATCTTACATATAGATTGCGAGTGAGTCGTTTGCGCCTACTCGTCTCCTGGCTCTTCATCGTCCTCTTCGCCTACTTTGATTGCGGAAAAGTGTGACAGCACGGCCTGGGTAGTCGTCCAGTTCCGTGTGTTGTACTTCAAACGGGCGAGTTGGTGTGCCTTCTCGTCCTTCAGTTTGAATCTCTTTTTAGTGAGGACTTCACTGTAGGCGGACCACCCTCGCTCACATGGAGCGACGTTTACAATTTGTCCCAGAAGCTTTACACACACTTTTTGGAGAGCAGGCCAAGCCCCACCAAAAGACGACCACCACCTGTGCGGTGGCCACTTGTCACGGTTCCCATGTTGCATTGAAGTGGACGCCAGCCCTGGCGGAAGGGGAGCCGAAGACCACGACTCCCATTCCTCCAGCGCTGTCAGCGCGACTTCACTGGGTAGAAACCGGTTGAGGATTAACTGCAACCCGGATTTTGCCTTGCTGCAGGATCGCGCTTCCATACGCGTTGCGGGATGCAAAGCAAAGCCCGCGTTGTGGACTGGCCTCACAGCGTAGTCCCATCGTTCCTCTGCATGGTGCACCAAGTCCGCGCGACGTTCCTCCGTGAGCAGAAGATTGAGGTCCAGGGCTTGGAGTTGAGTAACGTATTCTTCCCACCGCATGCGTGCATTACCTATACATACAGGAGCACCGGTGTTCGTTTCTTGTGTTGCCTCAGTGTCAAGCACGCGGAGGAATGACCACGTCGGTTCGGACAAGGTGCACACATTTGCCACGTCTTCCCACAGGTCGTCTCCAATTACGAGAGCGCGGTGGTTATCTGCTGCAGTTTTGGCTGCGGCTGTTTTCTGCGATGCGCGCCAGTTGGAGAACAAGGCGGAGGATACCACTGCTCGAAGTTGCGTTTGCAGTCGCAATAGTCTTTTCAGACAAATATAGGTGGTTCCCATTCTTGTGTCAATGGGGCAAAGCAGGCACACGGGTGTGTGTTCTTTCAGGAGGGTCACGAGCCTCTCTCTTGCTTTCCACCAGCGTACGAATTCAATCGCACGCTTGCAGACTTGGTTGATGTAACTAAACCTTGTCGCGTACGTCTTCTTGTTCCAATCGCATTGATCCTCGAACACGAGGTCTACGGTATGGAGAAGGCAAATGCTGCCGACCGTTTTTGGAAGGAGTTGCTCTACAATCGGCAACGCTTCCCTGCATGCGCCATCAACGCAAACGTGCACGACGGATTCCCTGACATCCTCCTCCAAATTGTTCACGACGTCAGCTATGTAGTTAGCTACGGCACCCATTGTCTTTGACTCGGTGATGACTTTGTTGCTGATGTACCAACTTTCAACAGTGGTGCAAAGCATCGCGTTGAAGATGGGAGCTTTCTTCTGCGACGTCCAGCCATCGTGTGTCAGCGTGAGACCGTTGCCGCCTCGCAGGAACAAAGCTTCCTTGACGCTAGCGTTCATTTGCTTGACAGCGTCATCGACGAGCGGGCCTGATAGCTTCTTTCGGTCGGGTGGAACGTAGGTCGATGTTGTCGGGAGTAACCTTATCTTGTCTATCATCGTAACAAAGGCCCGATGCTCAACTCTCGCAAATGGTGTCGCCGTCTCGAGGAAAAAGTCACGTACTGCACGATCAACATCCTCATTTGTGCTGGTGGCAATCAAAAACGACTGGATCGACTGGTGTGCTGGTGCGTTTTGCTCGGTCTTCTGTTTCTTCAAAGTCTTCGTTTTGGACACTTCGCCAGTCACTCTTTCGACAAGGGCTTTGTGAGCGTTCTTCTTGTCTTCCTTCGGCGCACAGATCGCCACACCCTGCCCGGGCTGCTGGAGAAGGTGAGCGACAAGGCGGCTGGTAGAAGCAACCGTGAAGTTTTGTTCGCAGAAGAGGCATTTGACCTGCTTACTTTTCCCTTGCACGGTAGTTATCTCCACCGACTCCCACACACTCTCGGTAGCGAAACGCTTTCCGACCATATTTTTTTATTGTCCTTAATCTCGATGCCTGCATTTTGTCAAGAATGCGACTTTACTTTTGATTTTGACTTGTTTCATCTCGACAACTTTGAATGTCGTTTGCACTTCACTGAGTCATTTAAAGTCATATGCTGGGTGGTGAACGCGACATCACGACTATCATGCGTGCTAGTTGTCCGCGTATGGTGAACGCTTCATCATGACAATTTCAGATCTCATTTGCCTGTGTCTTCATTTTTAGTGCGATGCCCGTGCGCGGGTACGCGCCATCACGACTACTATGGTGCTATTTGCCTGTATGCGGCGAATGCTTCATCACAGCCATTTTGAGTGTTGCCTATAGTGGGTTCATCCCAACTATTTTAAGTATATTTATCGTGTGTGGTGTTCGCTTCATCACGACCTCATTTGCCCGTGGCATCATCCTATGCGTCATGCCTGGCTGCATGGGCTTCAAGAATGCCAGGACTTTAAATGGTCAGCAACGATCCACGGGTGAAAAAAGGAATGTCTCGAAGATAGAAGAAGTGGAAAAAGTAGAGCGGAAGAAGAGCGGAATGAGGGTAGGCTACAAACTGGTGGATACTGCAGTGCCATAGGAGCATTATGGTGACCTGCCAGTGCAGGGAAGTTCCCCTTCTCCCCTCTGCAGGAGCCTTCCGGCGTTTCTTTTAAAAAAAACGGAAACGTTTCCGTTTCCGTTTCCGTTTCCGTTTCCATGTTTTGGAAAATCCAAAAGAAACGGCGTTTCCATCCAACTTAGCCCTAGGGGGGGTCAAAAGGTCTTTTTTTGCGTCAAAATGGTGACATTTTCAGCCTGTAGACTTAACGGCAGTTTAAGGCTAAAAAAACATGCAACCCGCCTCAGAAATGCCCGGAAACGTGTTTTTGGGGGAAGTTTCATGGAAAATGGCCCAGGGGGGGGTGTATTAGTTGATGGTTTTAGGGTGGACACCGTTTGGTACCGGCTAGCAGCCTGTGGGTGTGCTTCACTGTTCATACCATGCAAAGATGAGACTACAATCACGTACAGGCAGCCACAAATGGAAGCAACAAAAGGGCGAACGACACCCAGGAGGAAGGCAGCTATGAACGTTGCTCGTCTGGATGGTTAACAACGTCCCAAAAGGTTCTCTGGGTCTTGCGCAAGCTGAGGTGCTGTTGACACCGCAGGCAGCAGCTCTTCCCCGAACTTCTGCTAGAGCGATATTCACAAAGTTCGATGTCTTTCCGAGAAAAACAATGAGATGCTATCATCCGTAGTGGGATTTTCCAGATATCAACGTTTTTGTTGAAGGGATGCACGCGACAGTGTCGTTTATTCAAGTTCGCCTTTCGTACACCACCCGAAAGGGTGGCATTGCACACGCACGGAAGACAATACTGGTCACCGGGGTGTATCTCTGGTACCTAACCCCAACGCACGTTGAGCTTGAACAAAAATAGAAAACTGGACTTGAACGAAAAGGTTCGGCGGTGGATTTATAGGACTGCCACGACATAGCAGCTCAGGGCAGGGTATCTGCAGCTTGCGGTAGCACGCTACACGACACAGGCCACTACGAAAGCTGGCGCTGACGTCAAGGACTCGAGGGGGCGGCACGTTACGAAGCCGTACCTCATTGAGTCGCTTGTCGATGCCTCCTACGAAGCCCCACCATCCCCAACTCTCAGGAAAGTCTTTTGAGTAAAAATACATAGGTTTGGGCAGTGTTGTTTTCCTTCTTCGGTTCATGCTGTCACTATTTTTGGGGTTGTCACCTAAAAAGAAGAACACCGGTACCAAACGGTGTCCACCCTGAGTCCAAAAATTGGGCACTCGTAAAAAGGCCTTTTCGGGGCACTTCAGCAGCCAAAAAGCATGTTTTAGGCATTTCTATACGGTTCTGGGGTGGTTTACCAAATTGTATTGCCTCTTAGGAGCCCCTATGTGGTTCCCAAAAAAATGACCTATTTTGACAGCTTTTGACCCCCCCTACCCCCCCCCCTCCATTAAACTAAGATTTTCCCCCCGTGCCTATGCCGACTCCGTCTGTCCTGTACCGCACCTCCGCACCGCTGTGTGTGTTGCACCTCCACCCAGGGCGCCGCTTTCCCCCCGAAAATGCCTCATGCGGACAACCCCACCATGGGGGGACGAGGGTCAGCATGCAGTCAATAGACTACATTTGCAGCACACGTGATTAAAAGGGGGGGGGGGGTCGAATAATAACACCTGTGCTATTATTCGATTTGTCGAAGAATAAAAAAAAATTCCGGGTAGCCGAACGGCAGCAGGATCCAATAGTGGTAGAGTTTTTAGATAACCGGACGTGTGTCAAATAACTGTTATTATTCGACCCCCCCCCCCCCCCCTTTAGATGAGGTCCCGGAGAAAAGACAGACAGATTTGTATCGTTTACAGGAAGGACTTCCATGCATGCTTTCGCGTTCAATCGCATCCTTTCTGCACTCCTAGCCTTGCATTGCAATCGCCAGCTGATCTTCTTTCCCGCACGAGCATCATCTTCCTGCCATCGGCCCTTTGCGTAGCCATCGCAGGAAGCATGGGTGCGAGCTGCAAGCAGACTAACATCGTTGTCTCTATCTGATGGTCCGCCTTGTGTGTCCGTGGCCAGTAGGACCGAACACACACGGTGCGGTTTTGAGCACAAGCCATTCCAAGCACGTTCTTGCAATCCCCCCCCCCCCCTCCATTAAACTAAGATTTTCCCCCCGTGCCTATGCCGACTCCGTCTGTCCTGTACCGCACCTCCGCACCGCTGTGTGTGTTGCACCTCCACCCAGGGCGCCGCTTTCCCCCCGAAAATGCCTCATGCGGACAACCCCACCATGGGGGGACGAGGGTCAGCATGCAGTCAATAGACTACATTTGCAGCACACGTGATTAAAAGGGGGGGGGGGGTCGAATAATAACACCTGTGCTATTATTCGATTTGTCGAAGAATAAAAAAAAATTCCGGGTAGCCGAACGGCAGCAGGATCCAATAGTGGTAGAGTTTTTAGATAACCGGACGTGTGTCAAATAACTGTTATTATTCGACCCCCCCCCCCCCCTTTAGATGAGGTCCCGGAGAAAAGACAGACAGATTTGTATCGTTTACAGGAAGGACTTCCATGCATGCTTTCGCGTTCAATCGCATCCTTTCTGCACTCCTAGCCTTGCATTGCAATCGCCAGCTGATCTTCTTTCCCGCACGAGCATCATCTTCCTGCCATCGGCCCTTTGCGTAGCCATCGCAGGAAGCATGGGTGCGAGCTGCAAGCAGACTAACATCGTTGTCTCTATCTGATGGTCCGCGTAGTGTGTCCGTGGCCAGTAGGACCGAACACACACGGTGCGGTTTTGAGCACAAGCCATTCCAAGCACGCTCTTGCATTTCACCTCCGTCTCTAGCCTGGCATCAAGCTGCACACCAGCGGAGCTCTCATTTCTAGTCCCTGGTACATTTGTTGTTCAATCGACCCGCGCCGTGGTTCTGCCACTGGATGGTTTGCGACTGAACGCCCCAACGCTAAACTCACGCTAGCTTTCCGTCCCCTATACCATAACTGAGCCGGTCCATCCCCTCTTGATAGACCGTGATAGACCGAAGAATACAGCACCGGACAATTCGATGCAGCTCTAGGGACTAGGGATGGACCTGATAGACCGTGGTGGACCGTGATTCACTGTGATAAACAGCGGCAGGCACTTCGATGCAGTTTCAAGAGATAGGGACGGACCGGCTCACATAACCCTGAAAAAGTTGGCAGTTCAAGGCGCAAGCATTCGGTCGTCAGATTTTCCTCGGTCCAGTCTGGTTTGAGTGACAAGAAACCTGGTTGATCCTGCCAGTAGTCATATGCTTGTTTCAAGGATTAAGCCATGCAAGTCTCAGAGTAAAGGGATTAACAGTGGGTCTGCAGACGGCTCATTAAATCGGTGGCAATCTACGCGGGGAAGGTGCCTTTTGGGCCCAGTTGGATAACAATGGTAACTCCATTGCTAATACATGTCCATGTGAGTTGGAAGAATCCAACTCGATTCAACCCCGTGGCCTTTAAACCGCGGGGTCGAGGTGGATACAATTGACCGAGATAAGAACCAACGCTAGCTGGCAATTGCCGCCGTCAAATGTTTACGGACGGGGCACACATGATTCGATGTCCAACACTGCGCCTGCAGAGTAAAAGACACGTCAAAAAGGATCAATGTTTGCCGCTGTTGAATAGATGTGTGCGGAAGCTTTCCAAGGGGCTCCCAGCGTCTTGATTCTGGAGTCATAAAACCTTTTTTGCGGTCGACTTTTCTGGGTGTTCCCCAGAAGAAGGTTTTCTGCGCCCTGGGCAACCCTCCGCCTCCGCCCGTAGCCGTCTCTGTACCCGGGATGGGTGGTTAGAGTTGGAAATGCGTTCACATCTCAGACACTCCTTCACTGCACGGGGGTTATGTTTGAGACGTCTGGACGTGTTCAGATTGTCCAAGCTTCTGTTGCGAGGCGGCTTGCCGGCTGCCTCAGTTTCGACGGTCTCTCTTTCTCTATGCTGCGCGGTCGTATCTCTCGCACTTTTTGCCATACCACACGGGTGCCGTCCTTCGCGTTTGACTCCGGAAAGCTGCGGTGTTGTGAGCGCCCATCTCCGCCCCCTTTCGTCTCCCTCTAGCTACGAACAGCCGCCTGACCAATCAGACTCGCATCGCTGTCCGGTCTGCATTCACTCAGGTTCCGCGCTGAGAATCGTCCGCCGATTCGTATCCGGTGGCTCTAAGAACCGAACGGCGCACATCGGACGGTGCCGTGTCGAACACGAACCGTTCCAAAAAGCACGTTTTCTTAGATCCCCCGCCCGTCTCTAGCCCAGGCCTCGATAAAGCCGCAGCAAAAATACGTTTTTCTTTTGAAAGTATGCTAATACCGCAGGCAATCGTTGACTAGACCTCTTGCTAACCACGATTTGGGGAGTCGGGAGAACCTGCAAAGCCAAGTGCAGACATTTTAGCATTTGCAAAGGAAGAACATCAAGAGAAAGAATTGGGCTGTCCATCAGAGGAAAAAAGCAGTTCAGAGGATTTGAGATTTTGGGGAGACACGCTTGTGTCGATCCTGTGATGTGCACGGGATCACCCCCCTCCCATTACTTGTGCGAGAAAATAAAATGAGAGAGCAGGCCTGGTTGTTTGGACAATAAAACCATCTCACAAAAAGCTCGCTACGCTCGGTTGTTGCTATCTCATAAAAAATCTTGAGGAGAGGCTGCCAGTTGCGAAGTCTCAAAAGAAGGTCAAGTGTGCTGTATCCCACACGAAACACAGGTAAATCTGGGTTTAGTGGCGGCACTTTGTAGTTGTATTGTTTTTCAAGGCCTCTCCGGGTCGGATTCAGACCGCAAACGGATCCCGTATGTACAGCCCTGCGCTTTGTAGGAAATTCTTGAGAATCTCTATCGGCTGTCCTCGGTGTTGGGCAAAGCAGTAGGACATTGCAGTCAGGCATTGCTGCTGTGCATTGCAGCAGCGGTTTTCGTTCGATGAGAGGAAAGGAATGAAGAAATCCTAATAGCAACTTACGATGGGGTGATACCCCAAGGGTACATTGGACACCCCGCGGTGTCACTCCACCTATCCCAAAACAAAATGTTTCCCCCGTAGATACGGTAGAACAGACACCCTGTACGTAGATTCGTCAAGCCTCGCAAATTCCCTCGGAAATAACGCTGGAAAATCCGTGAGAAGTCCGCAGGAAAGTTTGATCCACACCGGCGCGGGTTGATAAAACACCCACAAAACGTGTCGCCAAACCGCCGGGACCCTGAAAGGACCCTGAAATTCTCGTCAGGTCTGCTTCGGGTCCGTAACTCTGCACGTGGAGCTCGTCCTTGGCCGTGAGCACGTGCTTAGCGCTTCTTCGTTCAGCGCATCCTACGACCGCGCACGTTCTCGCTCGTTCTAAACGGCATTTTCTTTCGAAGCTCGATTCCCATATGTTGCTACCATATCACTATAGCTCTCTTCCAAGTGCCGCATGTGGTGTACAGGGTGATGGTGCAGTGAAGTGTACAACCCGGTTCTAGGCTGGGGCAAATCCCGCCATTTTTTAGCCACATGCATGCAGTGTGTGAGATAACTGAACCGCCCAAGTAGGACCTTCTGATCATGATCGTTTGCCAAATTCGCCACCTGAGACCACGTCCAGTATTTGGGTTCAGGGTAGTGCGGTCAACGAAAACTTGTTGTTTGATGAAACAGTTCGAGTTTGAAGAACCCGGTGCTTTCGGGTGTCCGGTTGACACCGTTGAGGCTGGAATTTATGCACGTTGGGGCATCCTGGCTCAAGCACGAATTAAAGTCTAGCCCTATCGCTTCCTATCCAAACCCCCCCCGCCTACCCGACCCCACGCACCAAGCTGAACCTCACAAAACAAACAAAAGGTCGAAAGACACCAATCTGTACGTCCCGCGGGATCGTCGGAAACACAAAAAAGCCCTAGCTTTGCCCCGGCTTCTCTTCAGAAAGAAGAAGAAGAAAAAGAAAAAGGCCGCTCTGGGTCCAGGAACGTGACGGTCAACCACAGCTTGCAAAGCTTGAGTCGGAGGCAGCACAGTGCTACAACCCCGTCCGCTCTGTCCTGTGACTGACCGTCTCGACGAGCTTGTGTTCAGCGAGCGCCAAGCCCCAAGGTGCGCCACGCCTTGATGCTTTAGTTTGGGAAACCGGTAGCCACTTGACCCGCAGGCCCGTGGCTCTGGAGTACCACCGAACACGTGAAGCGTAGCAGGCATTCCCGGGTAAATGGGGAGTCGAACAGTAAAGCTGGCGAACAGTGTTCGCGCTAAGGAAAAAGACGGCCGATTTCGGCAGGGGATAAGCTCTATATCCACATTTGGACTGTCAGTCCAGATTTGGAAGAGCCGGCGGGGAAACAGAAGAAGAAGAAGAAAAACGCCGCTCCTGGTCCAGGAACGTGACGGTCAAGCACAGCTTGCAAAGCTTGAGTCGGAGGCAGCACAGTGCCACCATCCCGTCCACTCTGCCCTGCGGTTTACCGTCTCGACGAGCTTGTGTTCAGCGCGAGCGCCAAGCCCCAAGGTGCGCCAAGCCTTGATGCTTTAGTTTGGGAAATCGGTCGCCACTTGACCCGTAGGCCCGTGGCTCTGCAGTACCGCCGAACACGTGAAGCTTGGCTCCCGTGTAGCAGGCTTTCCCTGGTACCCGCGGGGAAACAGAAGAAAAGTACGTGCGCTCGGCTAAGGCCGGCGCGTGGCGAGACTGGAGGCAGCAGTTAAAGTTCGGGGAACAGTAAAGTTCGGGCGAAGCTAAGTTCTGGTGAAGCTAAGCTCGGGCGAAGCAAAGTTCGGGCGAAGCTAAGTTCGGGTGAAGCAAAGTTCGGGCGAAGCTATGTTCGGGCGAAGCTAAGTTCGGGCGAAACAAAGTTCGGGCGAAGCTAAGTTCGGGTGAAGCAAAGTTCTGGTGAAGCAAAGTTCGGGCGCAGCTAAGTTCTGGGTGAAGCAAAGTTCGGGCGAAGCTAAGTTCGGGCGAAACAAAGTTCCGGGCGAAGCTAAGTTCGGGTGAAGCAAAGTTCAGGTGAAGCAAAGTTCGGGCGCGGCTAAGTTCTGGGTGAAGCAAAGTTCGGGTTCTGGTGTCCGTGGTGATGCGGTAGCAAGTTTGGCCTGTGATGGCAAGTTCGGCGCCAGTACCCGGAGGGGAGACCCCCCCGACCTCCCCCTCCGTTTCCCGGGGTGCCCAAATACCGCGGGATACTGAGAAACTCCGCAAAAAACGCAAATTCCGGAACGCAACAAACGTCGAACAATCTTCGACTGAAAAAGTGTCATGGGCGGGGATCGAACCCGGGCGCACCGGCCTGAAGGCCACCGCCCGCTCACTGTGCCACCCATTTTCATTTGGGCAGGAGGGATAAAAGCTAGCTCCGCACTAATTCCAGTCAAAAAACAATACACTTTCAAACTCGTTTACAGAAAAGTGGGGTTGGCTCGAATAGAGGCTATTCACATTGCATGTTCATAGGACCTCCAGTCTCGAATAAATGGCATTACATCATCACCCAGGCCCCAGGCAAAGGTGGCCAATGCGCAATCCGAGGCACTCAGGGCCCAGCATTGTCGTGAAGATACGTCGCGTCGCGCTGTGTTGAGCCCATCCCTGAGTGAGGACGCAAAAAGCCGTCAGCGGTCCAAATTTTGGAAATTGTGCCGGAGACGAAGCTAATACCCTATTTTCGGCCTATCCACATTTGGACTGGCAGTCCAAATTTGGAAGAGCCGGCGGGGAAAAAGAAGACGAAAAATGGCACTACACCATCACCCAGGCCCCAGGCAAAGGTGGCCAATGCGCAATCCAAGGCAGCATTGTCGTGACGATACGTCGCGTCGCGCTGTGTTGAGCCCATCCCTGAGTGAGGACGCAAAAAGCCGTCAGCGGTCCAAATTTGGAAATTGTGCCGGAGACGAAGCTAATGCCCTGTTTTCGGCCGGGAAAAAAAAAAAAAAAAAAAAACTGCAACTCCGACCGGCCGATAATCGGCCGGCTGACTTCAAGAAGGTCTGCCGACCAGACCAATCCATGCCTCCGGGGCCGCTGCTGTCATGCCAGGGCAGCCCTACCTAACTAAAACGGGCAAGCCGGCAGATAGCGCGCACACTGCTGGCGAATAATAATAAAAGATTTGGCTTGACTCCTTGAGGGCTCCGGCAAATAAGGGTTTGTTATTCGACCCCCCCCCCCTAGGCATACAGTGCACACGAGTCGTATTCTCGTATCAGATTCTCGTCATACGAGTTTAGACGAGAATTTTTTGAAGGTGGTTTTACTGGGGGTATTTTGGCCACAAGGTCATTTTTGGGACATATTCCTTGGTGCTAAGAAATGTTGTGTCCGGAGGAAACCCCTGGGCTGGTTCTGGTCCATAAAAGACGCAACGCGACCAAAGAGGAAGTGATGGCAGCTGCAGAAGCGTTTCACCGTGATAAAATTTATGTCGATGCTGCCAACATCAATAATGCCGCCCTCACTCAACATTCTGACCGTCACGCTTTGTTGCAGTTAGTCAGGAACTCGCGAGGCCAAAAAAGCCTGAAACTCTCCGAAAACTCGCGTCCCTGATCGACGGAGCACAGTGCTCGCCTGCCTTGATGGCACTTGCACTTTAAAGAACTCAATGGTCGACGGAACATACGTGGGTGACTGGGGGGAAACATGGTGGCCGAGCGTGCTTGCTTATGGGCTATCATGGGACCAATCTTGTGGCTCATCCGTCTCGTGCTAAACCCTCGTTAACATTTCCCTGCTCTCATCTCTCGGTTCAAAGAAGTCATGGTGAGCACCAAGTATCCTGCTGAGAATCGCTCAACGAAGTGCACAGCACGTGGTCGTCGCGGCACCGCCTCCATATGCTTGACCTGATGTCGGGAGTACTTTGCTGGTTTGCGGACATCCAAGTGTACCGGACCCCCCGTCTTGCCGATGCTGTTGCGAATCTTCTTGGTCTTCTTCGTGCAGCTGGTCATCCTCGAATTATCCAACCGTAGCCCTGAAAATCGTAGGCTGAAAAGCGACAGTTCGGGAGCAGGAGTTCTTGGAATACAGGAGCTGAAGGAAGCGGGTCGCAGGATACCGGTCTTGTGGTGAAGGAAAGTAGCACAGAATGCCAAATACCGTGTTCCACAGTGAAAATAGCCTGTACTCGTCTAAACTCGTCAATACGAGTTTAGACGAGTTTTGACGAGAATGATACGAGTTTAGACGAGTTTGGCACAAGAATACGAGTCGTTTGGCGAGAATTTGCCCCGAAAACCGAAATACGAGGTTAGACGAGAATACGACTCGTATGCACAGCATGCGGCCCCCCACTTTACCAGGGACTTTGGCACTTTGTCTGGCCGAGCAAAATAGCCGGTTTCAGCCAAAACCCCCGGTTTTGGGGCTTTGCGATGCCTGTGGGTGTCTGAGTGCCTGGAATCGTCGCCCCGCGCACGCAAACAAGGGAACGGAGGGGGGTGGTGAGGCATAGGCTTGCGGTGGCGGTGGGCACGTCTATCAAACTACGGAGACGGTGAGTGACAAGCTTCGAATAGCAGTGACAACACACTGTGACGCGCCACATACCTGCAGTACTGTACAGGTACAGTACTGCAGGGGGCCCACTTGAAATCGAGTTCTATAAATTATTCTTATTCTAATGAAAAACCGAAACCGGAAAACCGGGTTTCTAAAGTCCGCTGCCCTTTACCAAGGCTTCTCTTCAAAGAATGAAAAAGTGACTCGTATCCCCTGCTCCAAGGGGAGAGTTGACAACACCGGCACGAAGCACATCAGGGACGGCAGTCTCGTGAGTCGATGAAAAACGGGGCTAAATGGACTGAACACCGGGCCGACCTCACCCTACAGAGCCCCCACCATGCGCGACTGCCAGAAAAACTGCCAGCATAAAAAGGTTTAAGACACCGTCGCATCCCCCCCCCCCCCCCCCCCCTCTCTCTCTCTCTCTCTCTTCTCGCGCGCGCGCCACAACATTGTGTTGGTTTATGTGTCGCTCCTCCCTCCCTCAGAATTCTTTGCTTGCGAGCACACGGCCCTGTCTTACCCGTTTGCCTTTCGAGAGAGCAGCTTTTGCAACGGGACTGCGGGTCACAGCCATACCCGCTGTACAGCGACTTGCCACAGCACCCGCCAGACTTGAGCGTCGCCGAAAGCTTCCTGTTGCATCTGCGGCCCCAGCGTATGGTAGCCAAGCTTTCGACAATGGCCACCCGGAGGCTTTGAACCGCTAGGTTCTCAAGCGAACTTTCACTCTGCAAAAAGCAAAATTTTATTGTATAAGCACCTGCTTTGTAGGAAATACTTGAGGAGACTGCCAGTTGCGAAATCTCAACGGAGGTAAATGTGCTGCAACCCACACGAAACACAGATAAATCTGGGTTCAGTGGCGGGCAAGTTCTTCCCCCCTGGAATCGGAAGAACACAAAGAAAAAATAAGCCGCACCCTCGAAAAAGGCACTTCGCACTCATTGCGTCTCTCCAATGGGAGACGCGTCATCCGGGATACAGCAAGCGGCGGTGCTGTTCGGCGCTGGGACGCTGCGAGGGGTGGTGGAAGGGACCGATGAAGAGGCGGCCGAAGCCGTCGGTAGGGTCGTCGAGCTGCTGGCAGGGTGCGCGGAGGTTGGAGCCTGTGTGCTGCTGAAGACGCAGGTCGAGCCTGTGGACCGAAAGGCCGTCCTGCACGCGGCGGTGGCCCTCACGAAGCTCGCGATGCAACGGGATACGGCAGACGGCGAGGTGTTCCCACCAGGCATCACCTTGGGAAGGGCCATCATCGAGTGCTCGCCGCTGACCAAGCGGCTTCAGAAGGACACGCAGCAGAAGATGATGGCGAACCTCATCGCCCCTTGCATCCGCGGCCCCACTGGTGAAGTCCGCACCGTCCCATCGACAGTGCTGCACTTCGTCAAACACATCGCGAAGTGCACCCCGGGCCGCGGCCCGGACGTGCTCAGCAGCGTCATCTCAGCTCTCCTCGAACAAATCACCCCAAAGACCACCCCCTGCGTCGGCGCGCTCATCGCGCACCTCATCGCCACCCACGGCATGGAGTTCTCCGAAGCCGACCTGCCCGACAAGAACGCGAGTTTTAAAACCGACGCCTCGACCTTCGTCGCGCAGGGCCCCGCCGCCAAGCTGCCGCGCGCGAACAGCGGGCGGCGCGCGGGCGGCGTGGGGGACCGGAAGTTCGAAAGCGGGTTGGTGGCGGAAATCTTGCAGTTTCTCGATCCGAGCACGCTCGAAGGCAGCGGCGGCGGCAAGCCGAGCGAGGGTACCCGCGGGGCTCTGGCGGAGGCCTGCGGGCTGGTCTGCAGGGCCGTCGCGTACAAAGAGGGCCGGCGGGCCCTCGAACACCTCAACTACACCGGACCGAGTCTCCGCCTCGACGACTTCAACGACATCCTCCGCGCCACCAGCTGCTACTTCCCCGCGCCCACCCCGCCGGCCCCCGCGACAACAGCGGGCGCTGGCTCCAAAACCCGGGGAAACGGGCCCTCCCCCTCCTCCGCGCTGCCCACCGGAAAAACGCCCCAGCCGCCGGGCGACGCGAAAGGTGCGGCTGCGGTGACGCTGCAGATGCTGCTGAAGGGGCAGCCGAAAGCGGGCGGCGGCGGCGGCGGCGTCGACGACGACGAAGGGAAGCTCGCGAAGCGCGCGGCCGCGATGACACACGTCAACCTCGAAGGCAGGTCGCTCGCGTCGCTGGCGGGCGTCCACCGGTGCGACTCGCTGCGGGTGCTGTACGTCGACTTGAACTGTCTCCGCGGGTTCGGCTCGTGGCTTTGCCCGCTGGCGGGGACGCTGACGCATTTGTACGCGAACTCCAACGAAATCACGACGCTCGAAGGTCTCGCAGCCCTCCGCAACCTGAAGAAGCTGTACGTCCGCAGGAACCGGCTTCGATCCCTCGCCGGCATCGAGAATCTCACGAGCCTCGAGGAGCTGCACGCGTCGCACCAGCAGCCGGCGGAATCGGACGAAGCCGCCGAAAACCCTGCCCACACGCCGTCGCCGCCGCGCGAGCAAACCCCGCAACACGTGGCGTTCGAAGAGCCCCGCCCCCCCCCCACCAGCGACTCCGATTGTGCGTCGGCCCCGTCGCGTTGCGATCGCACGTCGTTCGACTTGTCCGTCGCCGACACTCCTGGGGCTCCCGGTGCTGGTCGGAAGCCTCGCCCGGTGATGAACGAGGAAGAAGCCGCGGCGTTTGGGCTGCGGAGTCCGATGATAGCGCCGGCGCAGGCGGCGGAGCCGGCGCAGGGGAGGAAGAGTGTGTTCGAGAAGCTGCGGAAGCTGAAGGTGCTGAAGCTCGCCGGCGTCGGGTTGCGCGACGAGCAGCTGCAGCACGTGGGCGCGGGGGGAGCGTTGGAGGACGCCGACTTGTCCGAGAACGCGCTGGTCGACGCAGGGTGCGTCGTGGCGGCGCTGCACCGGTGCGCGCGGCTGCGGGTGCTGCAGCTGGCCGGCAACCCGGCCGCGCGGGCGGCGAAGTTCCGGGACAGGCTCGTCGCCGTGTGCCCGGGGCTCGCGGACTTCGACGGGTCGGCGGTTACCGGCAGGGAGCGGGCGTTCATCGACCACATCGACCGGCGCAAGGCGGCGCCGAAGAAGCCCGCCAAGCCGGCGTCGTCGGGCGTGACGACCCTGCCCCTGTTGGGGCTCACGGGCACGGCACCGGCGAGGACTAACTCGGCTCCGCTGCTTGGTCTGGGCGGCATCTCCATGAAACGGCCCCCGTAACACGGCAATGACTGTGCATCGAAACAAGGCAACGAGTCCCTTTCGTGGTTTCAGGTCCTATTCAGCAGGCTAAGTTGAAGGATGCAAGTTTTGTACGGGCTTCGACAGTTTCACGGCTTCGGAACACTGAGCGGCAGCTGATAGTCTGTTGAACCACAGCTGCTTGATCTTGGCATCTCCATGAAACGGCCCCCGTAACACGGCAATGACTGTGCATCGAAACAAGGCAACGAGGCCCTTTCGTGGTTTCAGGTCCTATTCGGCAAGTTTAGTTGAAGGATGCAAGTTTCGACAGTTTCACGGCTTCCGAGCACTGAGAGGCAGCTGCTCGAGTGTTGGACCACGGCCACTTGGTCTTGGCCTCTATCAAAGCGCTGTAACAGTATACCCGGGTGTGTATTGAAACAAGGCCTTAATCGGTAGGCTTCGTTGAAGAACGCAAGTTTTGTACAGGGATTCGAGATCGAGAGTATCACGGCTTCCCGCTTGGAATGTGGTTGAAGAAGGTGCTCTGTCAACCAGGATCAACAGTGACAAACAGCTGATTAATCGAATTGGAAAACAGCTGCAGACAATGATAGCTGCTTGACTTGTTAGTAGATAGCTAATTGAATTGAGCTAGCAGATAGCTGAATAGCTGATGACTGAGCTAGCAGAGCTGACAGGCAGCTGATGCATGAAGCTTGAAGGGCTCGCCTACACAGCAGCCCGGTTTCTTTTTATGCATGAACAAAACACCCACCACCGTTCCCCGACGAAACGGACTGCGAACCGTCCTGCACCCGATTCCAACCGAGCTTGAGGTTCCGGATTGTGCCCGTAAAAATCTGCCGGGTGCAGACAGTTCCCCCCAACGATTCCTATACCCCTATTACAGACCGGGCAAGGGAAGGCCCCGTGCAGAAAACTGATGGTATTGCTGCTCGGCAGGGATACGTCCGACTGCCTCATTCTGCGGCCCCGTCCATGAGTAATGTACAGGCTGCCATTACTGCATGCGGTGGCACGAATTGTTCATTTGTCCAGACACTACCGCCTTAGATGCCTTCTCGTTTGCCCACCTAACCCATTCGGTACGTTGCGTGTTAACTTATGAGCCTCCAACAATTCCGCGACTTTCTTTCTCCCCCTCCATTTCTCTTGCAGGTTCCCAATCCGCTACCTACCAGAGTTGAGGATACAAGTCTCATGAAACGAACTCTCGCACTACGGTGTGTGACATTATCAAAAAACGACGTCTTAACCAACAATCTTGCGGGTTGCCCTTCATTGTAGATACAAGTGGGAAAATGATCAACCAGCACGCACAAACAAAAGAATCTTAAAATGGCTGAGCTGCTCAAGTCGAAAGACGACTGCGTCCCGGATGCCGGGACAGCTTCGCAGCACGCAGTGCCGCAGTTAAGAAGTGCGCATGCGAAAGGGTACGCTTTCAGGAGCCTAGCGATGAGGCAGCAGAGTGGGCAGCCTGGCTGAAGCATGAGTTAAAGACTAGCCCGCGCACCCACGCGGGCTAGCCAAAATCAGTCGGCAATGCGTCGCGCTGCAGTGTGTCTATTGAACAGGTATAGATGTCATCCATCGCTTCTAACGTACTAAGTACGGCCATTTCTCTTAGCTGCCTCAGCAGTGTTGCCATTGGACAATTTGCGCACCTACACACAACCGAGACCAGATCTTGGAGCAGAATATCTGCTTCGTTTGCAGTAACACCTTCTTCCCTGGTGTGAACTCTTCTTCTCCGCCACCGATGCGAAGTGGCATGAAGCTTCTCGAGGAAAGCTTGAAGCACCAGCGGAGGAGCAGGGCTGCGCGAAGATCCTCCTCAAGGAGAAGTCGAGGAACGACCTGGTCTGTACGCAGCGAAATAGGGAGAAGAGGCTTTCTTCTGGGTTTCCTGAAACTCGCCCCCAGAAGAAGACTTGATTCTAGCACATCAAAAACATGCATGAGAGGAAGTGTTCTGTCTAAACGCTATAACCCGCTCTAAACCGATTCCGATCAACTCCACCCAATGCTTGGGTGAGTCAAGTGTGGGAGAAGGAAGATGTGTTAGGGGTCGCATGCTTGAAGAAGCCCACTGAGCTCTGCCGGTATTGGGGCATTGCCAGTAGCCACTACGCCAAAGAATAGAGGCGGTATGGATATGCGTGCAATGCTTGGGTGAAGTGCGGGAGCAGGAAGATGGGTTAGGGTTAGGGGGTTCATGCTTGAAGAAGCTCACTGAGCTCGGTATTGGGGGTTTTGCGTTGCCAGTAGCCACTACGCGAGAAACAGAGGTGGTATGGATATGCGTGCAATGCTTGGGTGGGAGAAGGAAGATGGGTTAGGGGTTGCATGCTTGAAGAAGCCCTGAGCTGCCTAAGCCGGTATTGCATTGCCAGTAGCCACTACGCCAAAGAATAGAGGCGGGATGGATATGCGTGCAATGCTTGGGTGAGACAAGTGTGGGAGAAAGAAGATGGGTTAGGGTTTCATACTTGAAGAAGCCCCCTGAGATTTACCAAAGCCGGCATTGGGGGTCTTGCGTTGCCAGTAGCCACTACGCGAGAAACAGAGGCGGTATGGATATGCGTGCAATGCTTGGGTGGGAGAAGGAAGATGGGTTAGGGGTTGCATGCTTGAAGAAGCCCTGAGCTGCCTAAGCCGGTATTGCATTGCCAGTAGCCACTACGCCAAAGAATAGAGGCGGGATGGATATGCGTGCAATGCTTGGGTGAGACAAGTGTGGGAGAAAGAAGATGGGTTAGGGTTTCATACTTGAAGAAGTCCCCTGAGATTTACCAAAGCCGGCATTGGGGGTCTTGCGTTGCCAGTAGCCACTACGCGAGAAACAGAGGCGGTATGGATATGCGTGCAATGCTTGGGTGGGAGAAGGAAGATGGGTTAGGGGTTGCATGCTTGAAGAAGCCCTGAGCTGCCTAAGCCGGTATTGCATTGCCAGTAGCCACTACGCCAAAGAATAGAGGCGGTATGGATATGCGTGCAATGCTTGGGTGAGACAAGTGTGGGAGAAAGAAGATGGGTTAGGGTTTCATACTTGAAGAAGTCCCCTGAGATTTACCAAAGCCGGCATTGGGGGTCTTGCGTTGCCAGTAGCCACTACGCGAGAAACAGAGGCGGTATGGATATGCGTGCAATGCTTGGGTGGGAGAAGGAAGATGGGTTAGGGGTTGCATGCTTGAAGAAGCCCTGAGCTCTGCCTAAGCCGGTATTGCATTGCCAGACGCCAAAGAATAGAGGCGGTATGGATATGCGTGCAATGCTTGGGTGAAGTGCGAGAGCAGGAAGATGGGTTAGGGTTAGGGGGTTCATGCTTGAAGAAGCTCACTGAGCTCGGTATTGGGGGTCTTGCGTTGCCAGTAGCCACTACGCGAGAAACAGAGGCGGTATGGATATGCGTGTAATGCTTGGGTGGGAAAAGGAAGATGGGTTAGGGGTTGCATGCTTGAAGAAGCCCTGAGCTGCCTAAGCCGGTATTGCATTGCCAGTAGCCACTACGCCAAAGAATAGAGGCGGTATGGATATGCGTGCAATGCTTGGGTGAGACAAGTGTGGGAGAAAGAAGATGGGTTAGGGTTTCATACTTGAAGAAGCCCCCTGAGATTTACCAAAGCCGGCATTGGGGGTCTTGCGTTGCCAGTAGCCACTACGCGAGAAACAGAGGCGGTATGGATATGCGTGCAATGCTTGGGTGGGAGAAGGAAGATGGGTTAGGGGTTGCATGCTTGAAGAAGCCCTGAGCTCTGCCTAAGCCGGTATTGCATTGCCAGACGCCAAAGAATAGAGGCGGTATGGATATGCGTGCAATGCTTGGGTGAGACAAGTGTGGAGAAAGAAGATGGGTTAGGGTTTCATGCTTGAAGAAGCCCCTGAGATTTTCCTAAGCCGGCATTGGGGGTCTTGCGTTGCCAGTAGCCACTACGCCAGAAACAGAGGCGGTATGGATGGGGGGTTATACACGCCGATTGGAGCCACAATAACAATGGGGAAGAGGAACGCCCTGTGGGGCGTGGAGGGTTGAAGGGGGAAGAGCGTTGCGGATGATGAACGAGAGCGACGACGACCTGCTGTCGCGGTTTTACATGCAGAACACGGCGCCCGTGCCGGCGGGCCGCAGCTACGGCTCGCAGCCGAACGCCCCGGCGTCGCTGGCGTCGAAGCCGAACCGGGTGCCGCTGGGCGCGTTGGACCTCGACGACCGCAACCGCACCCACGCCACAGACGCGGAAGCGGCATGAGGCTGCTGGCGGACGCTGAGTCGTGGATTCTCGAGGAAGGTTTGAAGGACCAGCGGCAGACGCCGCTGCGCGAAGGACCTCCTCAAAGAGACCTGGTCTGTACACAGTACACGACCCTTGACAGCACTTGCCCACGTGGCTGCAGGCAAATAAATAGGGAGAAGAGGTTCTTCGAGGCACACTATCTCCAGAAGAAGACTTCATTCTAGCATCAAAACATGCAATAGAAGCAGTGTTCTGTCTGAGCATTATAGACCACTTGGGGGTTTTAAAACACCGTCTTGTTGTAACCACAAATAACAATAAGGAAGAGGAACCCGGAGGCGCGCCCTGGGGTGGAAGGGGGAAGAGCGTTGCGGATGATGAACGAGAGCGACGACGACCTGCTGTCGCGGTTGTACATGCAGAACACGGCGCCCGTGCCGGCGGGCCGCAGCTACGCCTCGGCCGGCTCGCAGCCGAACGCCCCGGCGTCGCTGGCGTCGAACCCGTCCGGGGAGAAGCCGAACCGGGTGCCGCTGGGCGCGCTGGACCTCGACGACCGCAACCGCACCCACGCCACAGACGCGGAAGTGGCATGAAGCTGCTGGCGGACGCTGAGTCGTGGATTTTCGAGGAAGGTTTGAAGCACCAGCGGCAGACGCCGCTGCGCGAAGGACCTTCTCAAAGAGACCTGGTCTGTACTCACGTGGCTGCAGGCAAATAAATAGGGAGAAGAGGTTCTTCGAGGCACACAAATCCCAGAAAAAGACTGTTGATTCTAGCATCAAAACATGCAAAAGAAACGGTGTTCTGTCTGAGCATTATAAACCACTTGGGGGGTTTTACACACCTATTTTGTTGAACCACGAATACCAATAAGGAAGAGGAACCCGGAGGCGCGCCCTGGGGGGCGTGGAGGGTGGAAAGGGGAAGCGTTGCGGATGATGAACGAGAGCGACGACGACCTGCTGTCGCGGTTTTACATGCAGAACACGGCGCCCGTGCCGGCGGGCCGCAGCTACGCCTCGGCCGGCTCGCAGCCGAACGCCCCGGCGTCGCTGGCGTCGAACCCGTCCGGGGAGAAGCCGAACCGGGTGCCGCTGGGCGCGCTGGACCTCGACGACCGCAACCGCACCCACGCGCACGTAACCCACGCCACAGACGCGAAGTGCACGAAGCTGCTGGCCGACGCCGAGTCGCGCATTCTCGACGAGCGCTCGAAGCACCAGCGGGAGATGGCGCTGCGCGAGGACCTCCTCAAGGAGAAGTCGAGAAGCGATCCCGCCTTCCAGCAGAACGTGCAGAACCTGCTCTCAGCGTTCCGGCAGGAGGCGGAGAAGTCTGCGGCCGGGCAGTACAACAACACCGCGGGAGCCATTCAGGTACACCAGTTGCGTGAATTTGTTGCATTAGTGTGATTGTCAGGCCTTCGACTACCCTGAGCAACGCACTATACACCAGTTCTACTTTCCATTTGCGCACTTAGCCATGGTTAAGAAGACGAATGAAGGCATATACACAAAGACAGCTTAAAGCATCTGCAGAATACACGAAAAGCCTAAAGGCAAAAACCCGTTTTCACATTTCTTTGTGCAAGCACCTGGCGTGACCTGCTTAGTAGTTGTGAAATCTGAAAGTAGCGAAAGGCAGGCATAGTGTGGTGCTCATCGGCATGCTGGTGACTCCCACTATCGCAACAATATCTCCAATAACTCCAATCTCAAGGAGGTAAATGTGCCGTAGCCCATACGAAACACAGGTAAATTCTGGGCTAAGTGGCGGGCGTAAGCTTCAACAAAAAAGACCCACTTTGTAGTTGTATTGTTTTCCCCGTCGAGATGCGCACAATGAGGCAGTCCCTCGAGTATTTTTAAACAACTACTTACTTGTGATCAATGGTGTCACGGCAAGTTATGGCTGCTGCTCTTGCACTTTACAGAAGTCCATGCTTAACAAGTGTTCGCTTGCCTTCATGGCACTTGCACCTTACAGAACTCAATGCTTAACAAGTGTTCGCTTGCCTCCATGGCACTTGCACTTTACAGAACTCAATACTTAACAAGTGTTCGCTTGCCTCCATGGCACTTGCACTTTACAGAACTCAATGCTTAACCCCATGTGATTCATGTACTCCAAACCCCAACAACAAGTCCTCTGTCAGTCCATTGGTGCTCGGTGAAAGTTTGCAGTCAACTCACCCGTTTACCGAAAACGCACAGAACGACGCTAAAACGCGGGGCGGGAACGACGCGGCGGACAGGGTGGCCCGGCTGGAGGCCCTCCTGGCCGAGAAGGAGCAGGCGATCGCCGCGCAGGAGAAGCGGCACCAGTGCATGCTAATCCATGTGGTTCATGTACTTAAAAGAACTCCATGCTTAACAAGTTTACAGAAGTCCATGCTTAACAAGTGCTCGCTTGCCTTCATGGCACTTGCACCTTACAGAACTCAATGCTTAACCCATGTGATTCATGTACTCCAAACCCCAATACTAAGTCCTCTGTCAGTCCATTGGTGCTCGGTGAAAGTTTGCAGTCAACTCACCGTTTACCGAAAACGCACAGAACGACGCTAAAACGCGGGGCGGGAACGACGCGGCGGACAGGGTGGCTCGGCTGGAGGCCCTCCTGGCCGAGAAGGAGCAGGCGATCGCCGCGCAGGAGAAGCGGCACCAGAGCGAGCGGAAGGAGCTCCTCGCCTTGCGCACCAGCCAGCTGAAGCTCGAGTCGAGCAAGAAGGGCATGGAGGGCGAGCTCGTCAACCGGGCGATGGCGACCATCGCGGAGTACGAAGCGGCGGTGCGGCAGTCGGAGACCGAGAATTCCCAGCGGCTCAGCGACTACATGGACCAATTCACCAGGGGCTGGCTTAACCGCGCGAAGGACTTCGAAGACAACAAGGCGAGGTTCGAGGCGGAGACGCTCGACAAGGCGTTCATGATCCTCCGCGAGCAAGAAACCGATGTCGCGAAGAAGGAAGAAGGCATGCGTCAGCACATGGTCGAAATTCTCACCCAGCAGTCCGAGGCCCGCATGGACCAAGAGCAGCGGCTGCTCGGCCAGTTCGAGCGGTTCAAGTTCGAGTACAAGGAGCTGCAGGACCGCGACTTCGCCAAGCGCTGCGAGCTCTTCGACCAGGCGCACGAGAAACGGGAGCAGCAGCTCCTCGAACGGCTGTCGCGGGAGCGCGAAAAGCTCATCCAAGCAGAGCAGCAGTACTCCAACGCGGTCGAAATCCAACGCGTGCAGTGCCTCAACGAAGCCATGGAGCAGGTCAAACCCCACCCTCTCATTTCTATTTTAAATGGACAATTTGCGGCGGTCTCCGTCGATCTGGTAGTTTGTACTACTTCCGTTTTTATTACACTTGTTCTCTTCTCTACTCGCTACTACTGTACGTACTCTCTCACTCGTTTACTAACTTTGGCGAGCCAAAAGCTCGTGCGCGTGAGGGTTTGCAAGAACGAGCTTGGTATAGGTGTGTGCTGAACACCGCACGGGTCCCGTCTGCGCCGTGTTTCGGTCCTTGAAGCCGCGGACACATAGGGTGGGCCATTCATCAGCGCGGGAACCTGAGTGTCTGCAGACAGAACAGCTGCGTGAGTCTGGTTTGTCGGGTGGCTCTCATGTGTGCGAGGCAGTGTTCTGTCTAAACAATAGAGCAGCGGCTGCTCGGCCAGTTCGAGCGGTTCAAGTTCGAGTACAAGGAGCTGCAGGACCGCGCCTTCGCCAAGCGCTGCGAGCTCTTCGACCAGGTGCACGAGAAACGGGAGCAGCAGCTCCTCGAACGGCTGTCGCGGGAGCGCGAAAAGCTCATCCAAGCAGAACAGCAGTACTCCAACGCGGTCGAAATCCAACGCGTGCAGTGCCTCAACGAAGCCATGGAGCAGGTCAAACCCCACCCTCTCATTTCTATTTTAAAAGGACAATTTGCGGCGGTCTCCGTCGATCTGGTAGTTTGTACTACTTCCGTTTTTTGTTACACTTGTTCTCTTTTCTACTCGCTACTACTGTACGTACTCTCTCACTCGTTTACTAACTTTGGCGAGCCAAAAGCTCGTACGCGTGAGGGTTTGCAAGAACGACCTTGGAATCGAACGGCTGTCGCGGGAGCGCGAAAAACTCATCCAAGCAGAGCAGCAGTACTCCAACGCGGTCGGAATCCAACGCGTGCAGTTCAACGAAGCCATGGAGCAGGTCAAAGCCCCCCCCCCCCCCCCCCCCCATGCACTACTAGCGTCAAACATGCATGAGAGGCAGTGTTCTGCCTAAACATTAAAACAGTTTTTCCCCCATGCGTCAAACAATGGCTCCAGAATGCAAAAACAAGGCAGAATCACCTCCACAAGCCAATTCCTTAAGGAAAAACATCAGAAACCCAAACTGGGGGTCACCGGAAATCCAAAAGTAGAAACCTACTACTGCGGTGCCCATAAGACGCTCCGAAATGGCGGGAAAAGTGGTCGGACGCTCGTTTAGGCCGAAATAATGGCTGCATAATGCGAAGACAAGGCGAAATCACCTGCGAGGCGGTGTTCTGTCTAAACAATTCACCCTCTAACGAGCTCGCCACATTACTCGACCGGGTCCGTGCCTGACGCACTGAAGACCCTTGCTGTGTGGTGGCCAACTCAGCCTCCAAGGAGAAAGAAGCTGCCGTATACTGTGACTGTTCGGCAGAGCCCCCCTTCCTGCGTGCAGTCCCGCTTTGTGCTAAGCTGAGTAATCCACTCCTCTCGCACTGTTTTCACCTTTTTTCGTCGCATCTTTGCGCTGCACCAGGTTGGATACGCGACAGACTCATCCTGTGAAGAAGGACCGGCGGGATCTTGTCCCCTTGTTTCCGGCAACGCAACCCTTGTCTCGTCTCCAGCTTCTAGCGTTAGAGACGGATTTCTCTTTGGTAACCCCATACTGCCCACAGTCTACCCGACAACGAGTCAAGTCGACGGTCTCCCTGTTGCACCTCTCGCCGTCAGGCAAGTCTTTCTTTTTTCTTATTTTATGGCACAAGAGCAGTGCTCCCGCTAACCTCACTTTTAGTGAGGAACCCCAAAAACCTTGGTTAGGCTTTTTTCTCCCCCTTGTACAGGCTGGGAAAGTTTCCGTTCCTGTTTCGGGGTCACGCAGCAATTCCCCAGAACATAACGTCCGGATCTAAAGTTGTTGTGGCTAATACCCCGCGTGATGAAATGAAGCAGAAACCCCCTGAAAAGGCCCGAGTCCCGCCAGCTCTTCTGAAGGGTTCTAATTTTTAGAGTGAAAGTTCTCTTCTGAAGGGTTCTAATTTTTAGAGTGAAAGTTCGCTTGAAACTCCGGGGTTTTAAAGTCTCCGGGTGACCTTCGTCGTTATGGGAAGATGATATCCTTTGTGCTCTGAGTGTCGTAAGAGTTGTGGCTGCACGAGGAAGAGGATCGGTGGGTACCTTGGGTGTTGGTCATTGGTTTCGGCCATTGTCCACATACCTTACTTACGGTAGGCCCTCCTCAGTATGGTGCCGCAGTAGGTGACTGTCTGTCTTCTTGGTACCGTATAACCGTCTCTTTCGTGAATTTGTGGTGCTGCCTATGGTTTGCGCAGGTTGAATATCCGTAACTATCGTATTTTTTGTACGGAGTCTTACACTCTCTTCTCTCACTTTTCTTTTTTTAGTAGTACATCTGTACTGACGGGAACATTTCCGGAGTTGGGGCTTGCACTGATAAACGAAGCAACGGACGATCAGCATCAACTGACCAGGTTCTCGTTTATTTCGAAAAAAACTGGATGCTAGCGTCAAACGTGCACCCGAGTGTTCTGCCTAACGCGCAAAACGTGCGTACTAAAGAGTCAGCAAACTGCAGGTGTCCGCAATGAGAGACCAGCTTCTCTCTGACAACCAGAAGAAACAAGAGGAGCTCCACCGGCAGCTTCTCAAGCAGCGCGACGTAATGCATGCTGAGATGGTCGAAAGCGAACGCCAGAAGGCAGAGCATGTCGCCGTCATGCAGCAAAAGGTGTGCATCTCTTGTGCTGACTCGTTTCGCATTTTACCTGTTGTGCTTGTGCTGTGGGTGATGGGCTGAAGATCCGTCTCTTCACCATATGAGCAGCTTGAAGGCACACGACCCACCTGTGTTGTTATGGCAATAATACATGGTGAGGTCCAGCCTCAGAAGCTGGAGTTAAAGAGGGAGTCACACCCCCCCCCCCCCCCCCCCCTAGGGCTAAGTTGGATGGAAACGCCGTTTCTTTTAGTTTTTTCGAAATATGGAAACGGAAACGGAAACGGAAACGGAAACGTTTCCGTTTCTTTTAAAAGAAACGCCGGAAGGCTCCTCATGCTGAAGGGTCCTATAGGATACCACTTCGCGGGTCCTTCTGTGTGTCCGTCGGGTGTCCGTTTCCAGCCAAATTTTGGCTTTCCTTTCAGAGGGCGGGATCACCTTCTTCTTTTGATCTACGGGCACTTCTCTTCCTCCGTCTTCTGGCGGGCTCTTTGACTCTTCAGGGCCCTTCCTGGGCTGTTCTTCGACTTGGCTCGGCCCCTTCTTGTGTGTCGTCGCGGTCTCGTTTGTGCAGAGCAGTCGCTGATGCTCACCGCTTTCTTTCGTCGGCGATCTGAGACGAGCAAATAGGAAACCACAAGCTAATGATGCAGAATGCCGTCACATGCGGATGCTGAGGTTTTCTGACACCAGATTCCACTCTTCTGTGCCTACCACTTCGTCCTCTGCTGCTGCCAACCCACGTTCTCATGTTTACTTGTATCGGCGGCCGTGCCGAGTGGGGCTTTTTGAATCTGCAGTCCTCTTCTGCATTGTCGGTGGGGTTCTTCCTGCCGTCGCTGTCTATGCTCCGACAACACCGCCCGATGGTGCCCCTTCCGGTGACGGTTGCCACCCGTCGTCGTATGCAGGTGCACTGTGGCAATCGATGTTTAACACACACGTTACTGCGTGGCCATCGCTTTTCTGGCGGGTTCAACATTGCCCCGGCATACGTGTGCCCTTCTCATCTCCTGATGCTGCTTGCACTCCCTCTTTGTCTTACACCGCTGAAAACCCCCGGTCTTGTAGCCTGTGGTGCGGCGGTGCTCCCGCTGTCCTGAACGATCGTATCTGTATAGCCTATTATTGGAAGCGGATGTGCTTTCCCGATCGTCTTCAGCGCGTTGGCCAACGGCCTCGCATCAACAGAGCATCGTCGCCACAACAGCCATTGGTATAAAGAGCTGCAGACCTCAAAGTCATCACAACCGGATGCGTGTGGTTGCGCGGTCGCAACTCGTATGCTTCTTTCCTCCCTTGTCCATGGTTCCCACTGGATGGCGGGGTCCGCCGTTCGGAACACATTTCCGGTCGGACCTTCAGCCAGTATACTAGTGGCATACCAGCCGTTTCTTTTGAAAAGAAACGGCGTTTCCATCCACCGCCAAAAAGAAGGAAACAGAAACGGAAACGGAAACGGAAACGTTTCCAACGTTTCCATCCTACATAGCCCTAGGGGGTGCGATCCTAGTGTAAATCTTGTCTATTTTATTATTTTTACCATTTTTCATCGTTTTTGGCCCCTTGCGGGTGTTGTTCAGCCTCAAAATCGGTGCAGATGAGGTTATCGAGGGCGTGTGAGCCAGAAGCTGATCACCCAGAAGTGCGAAAGAGACGGAAAGCATGGTGAAAAATGGAGATTTCGCCCACCTCGACAAGACGTCCCAAATCAGCCGATTTCCAGAATTTCTACAACGAGAGTCCCAAATCGGGAGGAAAAATCAGTGTAGAGAAAATTTTGGAGCTTTTCTGGGTACAAATGACTACATCCTGAGTCATTCCTGGGTACAAATGACTACATCCTGAGTCATTCCTGGGTACAAATGACTACATCCTGAGTCATTCCTGGGTACAAATGACTACATCCTGAGTCATTCCTGGGTACAAATGACTACATCCTGAGTCATTCCTGGGTACAAATGACTACATCCTGAGTCATTCCTGGGTACAAATGACTACATCCTGAGTCATTCCTGGGTACAAATGACTACATCCTGAGTCATTCCTGGGTACAAATGACTACATCCTGAGTCATTCCTGGGTACAAATGACTACATCCTGAGTCATTCCTGGGTACAAATGACTACATCCTGAGTCATTCCTGGGTACAAATGACTACATCCTGAGTCATTCCTGGGTACAAATGACGACATCCTGAGTCATTCCTGGGTACAAATGACTACATCCTGAGTCATTCCTGGGTACAAATGACTACATCCTGAGTCATTCCTGGGTACAAATGACTACATCCTGAGTCATTCCTGGGTACAAATGACTACATCCTGAGTCATTCCTGGGTACAAATGACTACATCCTGAGTCATTCCTGGGTACAAATGACTACATCCTGAGTCATTCCTGGGTACAAATGACTACATCCTGAGTCATTCCTGGGTACAAATGACTACATCCTGAGTCATTCCTGGGTACAAATGACTACATCCTGAGTCATTCCTGGGTACAAATGACTACATCCTGAGTCATTCCTGGGTACAAATGACTACATCCTGAGTCATTCCTGGGTACAAATGACTACATCCTGAGTCATTCCTGGGTACAAATGACTACATCCTGAGTCATTCCTGGGTACAAATGACTACATCCTGAGTCATTCCTGGGTACAAATGACTACATCCTGAGTCATTCCTGGGTACAAATGACTACATCCTGAGTCATTCCTGGGTACAAATGACTACATCCTGAGTCATTCCTGGGTACAAATGACTACATCCTGAGTCATTCCTGGGTACAAATGACTACATCCTGAGTCATTCCTGGGTACAAATGACGACATCCTGAGTCATTCCTGGGTACAAATGACTACATCCTGAGTCATTCCTGGGTACAAATGACTACATCCTGAGTCATTCCTGGGTACAAATGACTACATCCTGAGTCATTCCTGGGTACAAATGACTACATCCTGAGTCATTCCTGGGTACAAATGACTACATCCTGAGTCATTCCTGGGTACAAATGACTACATCCTGAGTCATTCCTGGGTACAAATGACTACATCCTGAGTCATTCCTGGGTACAAATGACTACATCCTGAGTCATTCCTGGGTACAAATGACGACATCCTGAGTCATTCCTGGGTACAAATGACTACATCCTGAGTCATTCCTGGGTACAAATGACTACATCCTGAGTCATTCCTGGGTACAAATGACTACATCCTGAGTCATTCCTGGGTACAAATGACTACATCCTGAGTCATTCCTGGGTACAAATGACTACATCCTGAGTCATTCCTGGGTACAAATGACTACATCCTGAGTCATTCCTGGGTACAAATGACTACATCCTGAGTCATTCCTGGGTACAAATGACTACATCCTGAGTCATTCCTGGGTACAAATGACTACATCCTGAGTCATTCCTGGGTACAAATGACTACATCCTGAGTCATTCCTGGGTACAAATGACTACATCCTGAGTCATTCCTGGGTACAAATGACTACATCCTGAGTCATTCCTGGGTACAAATGGCTACATCCTGAGTCATTCCTGGGTACAAATGACTACATCCTGAGTCATTCCTGGGTACAAATGACTACATCCTGAGTCATTCCTGGGTACAAATGACTACATCCTGAGTCATTCCTGTCACAGTCTGACCCTTCTGCCGTCTTTTCCGGCTGTTTTTTGGTGTTTGGATGCCCCTGGACCAAACCCGGACCAACCCGGACCATACCCGGACCAACCCGGACCATACCCGGACCAACCCGGACCAACCTGAACTAGACCCGAACTAGACCAGGTTCTGGGTCAAATGCTGGTGAAACCCCCAGGGAGCACTCCACTGAGCCCAAATTGCCGAATTTACGCCACCCAGGAACTCGTACAAAGCCACAAGAAACCCACAATGGACGCTGTGACAACTAAGGCGAATCGGTTCTTGGAGAAGATTGAGAACAGGGCCAAGTCTAGAATTGCTACAAGCGGGTCCAAATCTGGAGGGAAAATAGTGTCGAGAAACTTTTGGAGCATTCCTAGGCACAAATGACCACCTCCCGAGTCATTCCGGTCACAGTCTGACCCTTCTGCCGTCTTTTGTGGCTATTATTGTTTGGATGACCCTGGATCAAACCCGGACCATACCCGGACCAACTCGGACCAACCCGGACCAACCCGGACAAGACCCGAACTAGACCCGGTTCTGGGTCAAATGCTGCTGAAAACCCCACGGAGCACTCTATGAAGCCTAAGTTGCCGAATTTACACTAACCAGGAACTCGTAAAAAGTCACAAGAAACCCATAATGGACACTGCGACAATACAGAGGCGAACCGGTGCTTGGAGAACCTTGGGACTAGAGCACTGTGTGTTAATCAACAACAGCGAGCACTGGACGAGAGGTGGGTGGACTCTGGGCCAGGAAGGTGGACACCAAGAAAAATTCTGAACCAGGGAAGGTGGATTCTGGATCAGGGAGGGTGCATTCCGTACCAGGGAGGGTGGATTCTGGTCCAGGGAGGGTGGATCCTGGACCAGGGAGGGTAGATTCTGGACCAGGGAGGGTGAATTCTGAACCAGGGAGGGTGGATTCTGGCCCACAGAGGGTGGTTTCTGGACCCGGAAGACGGGGATCTGAACCGCAGAGGTTGCAATAAGGGCCAGGGAGGTGTATTATGGACCACCAAGGCGAATCCTGGATCATGCATGGCAGATTCTGGTTGACGAAAGGATATTTAGCTCTTTGCCAACACAGACAGATCCCTCATTTTTGCACTTATTTTTCATCATTTCCGCCCTTTTGGGCGAGATTCTGATCGATTCCGGGGTCGCCGACCCTCAAAAGGCTCACGAACACAGACGTATTGGGCTCAAACTACCCAGAGGTGCCTCAGAAGCATGCAAAAATGGAAAAAAATAATAAAATAGACAAGATTTACACGGGGAGTCGCACCCCCTACCCCCCCCCCCGTAAACGCTTTCACTGGTACTTCAGTGCGGTGTTGAGCACATACCCATTCCAAGCACGTTCTTGCAATCCCCCCATTCCAGTAGGGTACTTCGCGTAACGCGACTTGCTGCCCTCAGCACGCAGGATTACTTCCTCGCACTCTTTTCCTTTTGGTACTTCAACCATTGGTGCTGCACACGGCAACCCCATGTCCACTGTGCTCTGCGGAGTTTACTTCGCAGATTGCCACCGTAAAAAGAAGACAAGTCAGTGCTGCCTAGCGAGTCGCAGTCACAATCAGGGCGAGTGCCCTGAGTTTTTTAACTGATTGCTCAGACACGGTTGTAGGGGCCTTCTCCCCGTGACGGATTCGCCTGTGCTCTAGTAGCACGGGTGGTCCTGGCTGTGACGAGCTACGAACAGCCGCCTGACAAACCAGACTCACACCGCAGTCCTGTCTGCAGACACTCAGGTTCCACGCTGATGATGGTCCGCCTTATGTGTCCGTGGCTTAAAGGACCGAAACACGGCGCAGACGGGACCAGTGCGGTGTTGAGCACATACCCATTCCAAGCACGTTCTTGCAAACCCCCCCCCCCCCCCCCCCGTAAACGCTTTCACTAAGTGAAAGCAGTGCCCCGTGGCGGTTGGTTACGAGCCACAACAAAACCCGACCCCCTTTTTTTTGAAACCAGAAAGTTGTTATAGCACCGGAACAGGACCGAAAGTCCCCATCCAAAGGACCCACTGATAAGCTCTAACTCTGGATGGGTCTGCGTTCACGAGCGAAACCCGAGACGAAGAACGAGGTGCACACAACACCGCGGTGAAAAAAGAATAAAGAGGACTAGTCCCTCAAGGTTTCATACCCTACCTGCGGAGTCTTACACTCCCCGTGACCCCTTTACCCCTTTCCTTTTTCCCTTTTCTATTTGAACGGGAAAAACACGCAGTCTTTTATCCCCGAGGTTTTATTATCCCGCAATCGAACCAGGTTGTTATACCTAAGCACGTACACACCTTCTCCGGTAGCTCCCGGCTCAGCCGACTCTCGCGGCCTTCTTAAAAGTAAAATGAGTAACCGACCTGATGCCGCCGAAGCAGAACGCAGCAGTCACGGCTGACGAGCTGATGCAGCTGGAAAAGCGGTTGGTGGATCTAGGAGACAGACTAGCGGCTCGCGAAGCGGAGCTGGAGAAGAAGGAGGCCGAACGAAAGAAAGAAAAGAACAGGAAATAAGACAAGAAAGTGCGGGAGTGCCACTCCCGCATTGCGGGAGTGGCACTCCCGCACTTTTTCACTCCCGCATTCACTCCTCAACCGGTGCCGTCCGCGGTGTAGAATTCTAGTCCCTTCGCAACTTTTCCCCTTCTCGCAGGTGATGGAAGCCATGACCGAAGCGCACAACATCGTGGCCAGCATGAAGAGCCAAGTCGTCGAGTCGGAAGCTGAAATCCATGAGAAGTACATGAAGCTTATGCTGGAGCGCAGTGCCGCCCTTGAGGCTGACCAGCAGGCGTTCAAAGACAGAATTGAGTCGGGTTACTTCGAGCGAGTATGCTGCAATCAAACTGTTTGTTCATTGCCTTCGGGCACTTTATGCGTCGTAGGCACCTGCCTGAAAATGCTTGAGGAGGCTGCCAGTTGCGAAGCTATCAGGCCCATTCCTATCCCTGGAGCTGCATAAAATTGCCTCGGGCTGTCGCATACGGTACACCACGATAACACCACGGTCTATCAGAAATGGATCGGCTTACCCGTAGCCCCGCGTATTGCCGAACATGCGAAGCTTGACTTCCGTGTAGCAGGCTGTCTTTGATCCCAAAAAAGAATAGGCGCGATGTTTGTTTGCACGTGCCGGGGGACGTGCAATGCTGCACGTCGCGAATATGCCTTCGCTCTCCGCTTCATCGCAATGCTCCCCGCGGGGGAGTTTCACGACGGGGATACCACCCCATTCGACTTCTCCTTCGAGGATGACAGTCCGAGTTAGTGCCATGTTTTTGTTTGTACGTGCCGGGGGAGGATTAGCCTGTTAGTGAGTGATCGTGAGTGAATATGATCGGTAGGCGAACCTTCTCCCAAAAACGCTGCCAGCGTTCTCTTTCGTGTTTACAATTAATTGTTATTGCGAAAATCAACGGAGGAAGAAGAAACCCTGTGTTTCTCCTTTTGCGAACACACGACAACGCCCCCGCAGGTCGCAGGCTTGAACGCTGAGCACGGGGCTGAGATGAAGCGGCTTCACGACGACATGCTGATGAAGCAGCACTCGGAAGCTGCAGAGGCGTTGGAACGTGAGCAAGAGCTTCGCCTGAGCTTCACATCCCGCCTCGCCCAGTGTGAGGAGCAAGTGCAGAAGAAGTACCTCCGCAAACTCCAGGAAGCATCGGACACAGAAACGGCTCTGCAGCAGACGATTCAGGTTTCATTGCCTTCCCTACCCGCCCCCCCGTTGTACGAAGTCTTACACTCCATTTTCCACTCTTGCATTTCTCATCCGAGTGGGCTCGAGCTGACTTGAAGTGTCCGAGTGATCGATCGCTCTTCAGATCCCACAAAGGATGTCGGGTCATCTACACAGCAGGACTGGTGGCCATGGAAGTCGGCGTCCGATAATGAGTGTATAGCAACTCACCTGCCGAATGCACCGGTCCCGATAAACGGATGATGCTTCGCCCATAGTTGTGCCGCGTACTGGTATCACAAAACCAGGCGTGCGTTCGTGGTCCAGGAGGGTGGCTCAAGGTGATCGAGTGATCACTCATCAGATCCCACAAAGGGGTCAGTCCGTCTTGACGGCACGACGGTGGCCATGGAAGTCGGCATCCGACATTGAGTGCGTATCAACTTACCTGCCGACTGCACCGGTCCCGAGCATCTGGAGGGACGAGGGTGAGGATAGACCACGCCTGTTGAGCTAAATACCATGGTACCTACCGCCCCCCGTGCATAAGATCCAAACCCCCTTGATTAAGATGGATAACGGGCGAGAATGCCAATCCATCTTAAACACGGGGGTGAGGTACCCCCGTGTAAGGCGACTACACTGTAGTCTACAGTGCCCCCGTGTTTAAGATGGATACCCCCCTTGATTAAGATGGATACCGCCAAAACCCGAATTATTCATCCATCTTATGCACGGGGGGGGGTAGGTCAGCGCTCTTGTTAAGGATCAGCCACTTTGGCCGGTAAACGAGACCCCCCCCCCCGTTGAGACCTGCCGGCCCTAAAACGGCACAGGACTGGTTCTCCATTGACAAACGCCTTGCTTAAGCTCGGCACCCGGTTGCTTTGGCAACCTGTCGCTTTTGTGACGCCACAAACTTCGTTTCCCGAGACGTTACCATACGGCCCAACCCCCGAACCCCAAGAGAGGTACAGTTTGGAAGGGACTGCATGTCAAAGCAGGAAAAGGCATATGGAAACGCTCAGAACCGATAAAGAACAAAAAAAGTCGTACCCAACACAGGACGAGAAGGAAGGAGCAGCACCACCAGAACCGAGAAAGAACAAAAAAAGAAGAATACTACGCACCAAACCCACCACCCTCCCCAACCCTGGCTTCCTTTTTACCCCTGCAAACCCGTGAATAGGTGCTACGGGAGTATCTGGCAACCGCTGCTTAACAGTAAAAGGAAGCGATGTAGGGACGCAGTGCCCGACGTACCCTGACTGGACGATCGGGAGAGCGGCGAGGTGGGCCCTGCCTGCCCCACCACAACTACACCCAGACCCCGTGCATATGCCGGGTGTCGGTATAGAGAAGGCACTCGTCACGTGCGCGACCCATCACAAAGGGAAGTGTGAGGCGTGCAGAGCACTCGTCCGAAGGGACGTTCCCACGGTAGAGATGTGCTGCCGGCACCATCACCACGCGAACGATGGGCAGCCGATCGCGGTGTGCACAGAGCACAGCACGACGAAGTGCGGCGAGTGCAAGACGGCGGCGGCGTGTTGCCGCAGCGGGCATCATGCCTGCCGCACGCATGGCAGAGGAACCTGCCAAGAGTGCAAAAGGCTCCCTACGCTGACGCAGAGGCGACCGGCGGCATGTTGCAGCCGCGGCCACCACCAGTCCAACAAGCCGAACGTCCAGTCAACCCCCGGACGCAACAAGAAGAAGAGGCCCTCCTCACCCACCCAGGTGGGTGTACAGCGGGAAACGCCAGTAGGAAAGCGAGCGGCGCGAGCGCCGCTCGCGGCAACTAAAAAGGAGACGGCGACGACCGGACGGGCGACCAAGAGGCCGCCACCAACGCCAGGAACCAGCGAACGACCAGCGCTGAAGAAGAGGGTGCTCGGCACCCCGAAGGAAGGCCTGATCGCCGGCCGCAAGCGGAAGAAGACGAAGGCGACCACCCCCGACTCAGGGGTGCAACGAAGGAAGAAGAAGGTACCGAGGGCAAGCAGCTCTCAGAAACGACCGGGGACCACGGGCACACCAATGCCCTCGAAAGTGAAAAACGGACACACGTGCCCGCCCTCGTACTCGCCGACTCAGTCTCTGGAATCGCAAGAAAGCCAAACCCCGCTAGCTCCACAAATGCTCGACCTTGACGACGCAATGGCAGGTGACGACGTCATCCGATAACCTGACTTTCAAGGCAGTGCATGCTAATCCATGTGGTTCATGTACTTAAAAGAACTCAATGCTTAACAGTGCTCACGTGGGCGGTGTCTTCGGACAGCACCTCGTGATGTTCGCATCACAAAACAAAGAAGACAGTGAAGTGGTCGTTACCTGGTCGGGTTTCGCTCGCGACCGTTTCCTGAACAATTCTTCACTAAATCCGCGGTTAAATAACCTGGCCTCAGTGGTGCAAGCACCACGCGCTCTTCAAACCCAAGAAACATTTTCCCCCTTCGCATGCATGAGAGGCAGTGCTCTGCCTAAACATTAAACTAAGTTTTCCCGGAACAGGACTCAAAACTGTGACCCAGGTGGCGACTGCCGACCATGACGGGTGCTTGCACCAGGAGTTGGAACAGCTAGTCAGGCCAAGCTCATTGCACAGAGAGAGCTTGCCACATCCTCGGGTGAGTGTGGGGGCCCCCCTTTTTTTGGAAAAGTAGGGGTCTTTTAGGGTCCTTTTAGGGTCCTTTTAGGGTCCCGGCGGTTTGGCGACACATTTTGCGGGTGTTTTATGAACCCGCACCGGTGTGGATCAAACTTTCCTGGGGGTTCCGATTGTTTTTGGGCCCCCTTTGCGGTGTAAAGACACTCAGCTGTTGCACGGGGCCGAAAACCCCGTGCAGCTAACACCGCAAGACATGAAAACAGAAGTCTTGAGCCAAGTGCCGGATGGGGAAGCTGACAGCCACCCACGCTCTATCCGTCCCCCCCCACCCACCCTTAGGAAAGGAGTCACAGGACCCAAAAGCAGCGTGTCGGAAACTCAAAGCCGACCTGGTGAAAGTGACGAGTAGACTATACCATGCAGGGTCAAAACCTTGTGTCTTTTTAAAACGCTCCCGCGGGGCCGATGGACCCCAAAAAAAAAAGTTGAAAAAAAAAATTCTGCTCAACTTCTGCAAAAATTACTGCAGAGTTTGTTCCAAAATTTTAAAATTCAAAAAACCCAATTTTTTTCCGGAATTTTTTTTTTTTTGCCATTTCCAAAAAGACACAAGGTTTTGACCCTGCATGATACTTCGATCCAGACGTTACCCACTCAACACCCCTGAACTTAAACACACAAACAGGCTTTGAAGAACGAAATTCAAGAGCTCCTGGCGCAGATCAAGGAGCGCGAAGTTCTGCACCAAAACCGTGAGATGCACGGGGAGGCGAAGCTGTTGGAGGTGCAGCGTACGTCCGAAGCCGCGCGGCTCGCGTCGGAAGACGAAATGAGAGAGCGGTGTGTGGTTTTCAAACTTCTGGAACCCGTGTTAATCACGTAGCTCTTTCATCAAAAACGCACGTGGGGGGGGGCCCGAGATCGCTTTGATCGCGAACGTGAACTCGGTGTCGGTCACAAGAGCCATGGACTTGGCAAAGCACATAGGAAAAAAGAGTGCGCGCTAAAGTAAGTCGAGTAGTCGGCAATAGGCAGCAAAGATATCCACACAAACATACTATGCCTTAAAGGAACCTTTATGACTACGGTCACCCGGAGACTATAAAACCCCGGATCCCGAAGCGAACTTGCACTCTAAAAAGTAGTGTTTCTCTTCGAAGACTGGCATCGAGCGCGCATTCGAGGAAAGACTTCCAAAGCAACAAGCTAATACTTCCCCCCCCCCCCCCTGTCACACGTCGGTGTTGGGTACGACTTTTTTTGTTCTTTATCGGTTCTGAGCGTTTCCATATGCCTTTTCCTGCTTTGACATGCAGTCCCTTCCAAACTGTACCTCTCTTGGGGTTCGGGGGTTGGGCCGTATGGCACCAAACCCACCACCCTCCCCAACCCGGGCTTCCTTTTTACCCCTGCAAACCCGTGAATAGGTGCTACGGGAGTATCTGGCAACCGCTGCTTAACAGTGCTCACGTGGGCGGTGTCTTCGGACAGCACCTCGTGATGTTCGCATCACAAAACAAAGAAGACAGTGAAATGGTCGTTACCTGGTCGGGTTTCGCTCGCGACCGTTTCCTGAACAATCCTTCACTAAATCCGCGGTTAAATAACCTGGCCTCAGTGGTGCAAGCACCACGCGCTCTTCAAACCCAAGAAACATTTTCCCCCCAGGGCTTACGCTCCACGTGTGGAACGTGTGGATTTCCACACGTTATTTTTTTTTGGATTTCCTTTCCCCCACGTGTGGATCCACAGCAGTGTGGCTCCTGGGGCCTGGCGCGTTTGGCGTGGCGTGGCGCGCGCCAAGCGCGCCAAGCCTGGCGCGTTTGGCGCGGCGCGGCGCGTTTGGCGCACCCTGTAGTCCCAAGGAAATTTAGGCTCCCTCGTCACATGCACGGGGCAAAAAGAGTACCTCGGGGGAATTGATAATTTTCCCGGGCCATTTTTCGATGCACAAACAGTGGAATCTGGTTTGGGCAAAAGTCGTGGTGATATTTTCCCGCTGGTCCACGCAACAGATCTTTTTCAACGACGTTTTGCTCGCCCTCAGCTCCGATGAAGAGAACGGTTCAAAATAGACTCGGGGACCCATACGTATGTGTGTGGTTCGTGACTCCTCATAAGATGCAGAGCACCGGGCGGCAGGTTTACCACGGGAAGGACAGGAATCGTCCCCAGGTAGGTGACAATTTCCCGCTGGTCCACGTAGCAACTTTTTCCCGACGACTTTTTGCTCGCTTTTTTCTCGGATGAAGAGAACGGTGCCAAATAGACCCGGAACCGTAAGTGGATCCCTGTGGTTCGTCGGCCTTGCATTGCCGCAGGGTACCATGGATTACCATGGCGAACACGTCCAAACCGGTCCGAAAAGGTTGCTTGCAGGGATCGATCCCCTGCAAAAAGCTTGTTTTTCAGTGGCTCTGGAAGGACAGGGGGTGTGGGAAGGCACCAGAATAGGTTGACACCCTCTGAGAACAGGTTCTCTGGAAGATTTCGTCATCGATCTTCTCATCGAACAAAAAATTTGTCGGAAAGCACGCCGGGATCGCCGAGAAAATGGACGAATGATCAACCCAAAATGAAAAAGTTGTCAGTTCCTGGTGAAAACACTAAGGGCGCGCCAATCGCGCCAAACGCGCCAGAAAACAGGGGTTTCTGGCGCGGCCTGGCGCGGCTCAGGAGCCACACTGTCCACAGGTACCACATGTGGATTTTGTTTTATTTTTTCCTCCACATGTGTTTGCCTCAGGTTGGTCCACATGCAGGGTGTGTCTAGGCCCACAAGACGCCAAGGCCGCACAGCCACGTGTCGCCAAGTTAGTAGTGACACTAACTCACTTTAGAGCTCACTTTTCTTTCCCGCCGCACAGAGGGGGAAAGGTTTTTTTTCTCTAACCTTGAGCGTCCACATGAGGACCACACGTATTTTCTCTGAGACCGAAAACGGAGCGTAAGCCCTGGTTGAGCATCCGTCATTCTATTTCCCCACGACTGCAAAGTGTCAGACGAGCAGATGAAAACCACACAAGATGCACCGTGTCGAAGCCGTGGCCTGATGGATCCGACGTCCAAAATTTTATCCTGGGATGCGCAATGCCACACCCACTCAGGCAGTGTTTTGACTGTGTGGCCAAAAAAAAGAACATTTTTGACCTCTTTTTTGTGAACTGTGAAAATTTTTTAGCCAACCAATAATTCCATAGGTCCAATTTCATTTTGTTGGCGAAGCGGAAAACCACTGCACACAGGTACGAAAAATGGTTGGACGACGCGCTGAGGAACGGCCAGAAGCACAGCGTAGACAGGATGGAGGTGGAGCGAATGCAGCGCGAGGTCGCTGCAGCAGACCAGCGCTGCCTGGACTTGATCCGCCGCGAGCGGGAGGCCATGGCGGGCGAGAAGCAGCACTTCCAGGAGACGTGCGAGAAGCGCATCGCGGACGAGCGGAAAAGACTCGAAAACCTCGAAGCCGACCTGCTCGACAAGGTACTCTCCCCCCCCTTTTTTTTTGTATAAGCACCTGCTTTGTAGGAAATGCTTGAGGAGACTGCCAGTTGCGGTAGATCAAAGGAGGTAAATGTGCTGTAGTCCACACGAAACACAGGTAAATCTGGGTTTAGTGGCGGGCGTATGCGTTCAACAAAAAAGACCCACTTTGTAGTTGTATTGTTTTCGTTTTCTCCCCCTCGACGAAGGAAGCAGGGTATTCGTTCAGAGGTTCCAGGGGTTTGCAGATATTGACCGTTTTGTGGGAGGTGGTTGTGAGGCGGTTTAGTCAGCGCCTTCGTTTCGGTGGCTCGGGGCTGACACACCTCTGCAACTTTGTCCGAAAGTAACCGCGGCTTATGGGTCTGCCCTCCAGCGCCCCGAACGCCTTCGCGCGCACCGTGTAAATACCACCCCCACCTATCTTTCCTGGAAACGCTGTATTTTGGGGTGGCCATGGTCATCGGGTCGACGGGGAGGATCACAAATTATCATGGGCTGTCATGTGATCTGCTGTGATTCCGTGTGATTTTTGTACAACAGTTGCAGCCGACTAGAGTTGCGCCGCGCCGAAAGCGCGGAAAAAGTGACCCTTCTGGAGTCACGTAGCGAAAAGCAGGCATAGTGTGGTACTCATTTGCATGCAAATGACTCCCCACTAACGCAACAAGACGACGATTTTTGTTGATTCTTCGTGATTTAGAACGATTTCTTTGTGATTTTTACTGATTTCTTGTGATCTAGAACGATTTTCTGTGAGGTCGTCAGCAGGCAGATGCTGTAGTGCACCTGTTTTAGCGGTTTACCTGTGGCCAGTTTTTTTTAGAGAGTGTTACCACAACCACTTTTGGAAAAAAGAGGATGATTTCAGCACCATGGACCCAGCCAATGTCGCAGCCCTGCCGGTTACGCACGTCGCGGTCACGTGCAACGGTATCCAGATGAGTGTGGGGTGCATGGATTTGGCAGATCTGTTCTCCAAGCTCGAATTGTTGGGGATGGAGCTTTCGGACGGTGCCACGGTGCGACTCGGCAGCCCCTGCTAAACGAGCGCTACGTGGGGGGTGAAGTGAACGGATTCATCCCTTCCTTCAGCACCAAAAGTCCAGGAATACCGGTATTCCCAGCAATAGAGAGCAAAAGACGCATAAAAGGAGAGAATAGCCGTAAAAGGAACAAAAAGAAAGTTTACCACGATTACCATTTCTTCTGGGACTGTATTCGGTTACAACGGTGACGAGTGGGTATTGTTGGGATCCGGTATTCCCTTCTCCTGCTTCAGCCGCGTCGTATTGCAGGACCCTGTGCACTCTCGTGCAGCTTCAGCATCTACGATTCCCGTTGTCCCCTTTCCTGCAGACGTTCTCGGTCGGAGTCTCCTCAGTGCATGTCCCTTCAGCACACGACAAGCTGTACGCGCAGCAGATTATTTGGCGCAGGAATGCGCAGACGAAGGTATCCCGATAAGAATACAAAGCCTGACGCGGCACACCGCACGAGCTCTCTGCCTGCGAGAGCTGTACCTGCGAGACGCGCTCTTCTCCCGCCTTGTCGGAACGGCAGTTCTTGGACTGGAAACAGCTGCCACTCCTCTGAGCTGGAGCAAAAGCGGGTACCGCAGTACTGCTACTTGGACCGATGCCAAGACCGGCAAAAACATGTCATACCCGCTCTACAGGGCTGGGGTGCGGTACGGAGGTAGACAGGGGCAGCGACAGCGACTTCGCTTCAAAGCTAAAGCAGCTGTCCGGCTACGTCCACGACAACGCGGCTTTCACGCAGTGGCTGCGTAAAAAGTCCGTTGTTCTGCAAGGTTCCTTGTTCTGGGAGAAAGTGAGCGGCATTCGGTTCGGTGGACTGACGGCTGCAGCCTACTTTCTCACGCGTGTTGTCGGGGACAAGCGCATGTTTGAATGGGCTTTGTCGTGGATTGCTTTCAGTGGCGCACGAGGTAAGTCTGTGCCTGCGCTGCAAGAGTTTTTTGCAGACCGCGGGAACCACGTTTTGAGCCTCATCTAGTCTATGACTCTCTTAAGGTAGCCAAATGCCTCGTCTTCTAATTAAAGACGCGCATGAATGGACCAATGCGATTCCTACATATTCACCGACGGGCTCATGCGACGGGCCCGTCGCGTCAGTTTCTGAGCCGAGTTGTCCTCAGACATCGAGGAACTTTTGGCTTTTCGTTGCTGCGCAGTTTGCTGCAGCTGCTTCCGCGCCAGGGGACTTCTGCAGTGAGCGGCAACTCGTGCGGGACATGTTCGGTGATGAACCGGCGAGATCTCGATGTGATGAAAGGGGCGAATAACTTGTTGCATGCTATGGCAAAAGACAGAAGTCGCCGGCCACTCAGCAGACGAGCAAAGGAACCAGCATCCGCAAGTAGCAGATACCGTAAACAGAAATAAGTTGGACCGGACAAAACGCCAACTCTTCTATTTTGAGCTCTCGCGGTCCAACTTTTTCGGGGGGTCCTGTGTACTTATTGAAATCTCGCGGCTGGCCACTGAACAGCACTCGCTTCACCTCCGTAGTTTGATATCGTCGCGCATGAGCCCGCCACCGGTGTTCTAGAACACTGCGCGGCACTGCGTACCCCGCCGTGTCCCATCAAGCACCAACCATTGGTAGCCATGGCCCTGTGGTAGGTAATCACAAGCGAAAGTGCTTGATCGCGATCGGTTGTGGTTGTCGTCATTGCTTTGGTAGAGCAAACGCAAAAATGCAGAGTGTAAACGAGGTGGATCGAGGTTGGCTGACAGTGAAGGAAAAAGTATGAGCCCAGTCTACCGACAGAGTGTTTGCACTTTCTAAGCACTCCGGTTCAGCAGACGCCTTCACTATTCCTCATGCTGAGTTGCTGACGAAGGACGTAGTCACAGCGCCAGTCACCCGGGCAACAGTAAGCAGCCTGAACAGCTGCTTTTCTGACAACAGGGCCGGACGGCCCCTTTTTTCCCGCCACTGTCTTCCCGTCATCGAGTTTGACAGAATCGTCATAAAACCGCTTCGCGCCTCCTTTGGACAGCGGTCTCTCGTTCCCGTCCGCTGACCACTGCCTGATTGCACCGTTCAAGCCGTACACCCTTACGTACTTCACGATCTTTTCCTTGTCGGTTTCGCACCACTCCACCCCCTTCTTGCCGTGGCGAAGTGCCCTTTGCCTTGTTCTTGTCGCGCACTTCTGCTTGGATCGCCAACGCCTGCTTCTTTGTCACCGCGCCGTTTCCTGCCACGGCTTGTTCGAGTGCTTCGCATCTCTCGCGTTCGACTACCCATTTGGCAAGAGACATTTCTTATTTTCACCTGAGCCCCTCGGCCCAACCCCGACTAAGTGGAAACGTGCCCGGGCGGAAATAAGGTGGGCCGGACAAAATGGTCCAATTGGTTTGTCGTCGTGCGGTCCAACTTTTGTCCGGTCCGATGCTAGCATCAAGTCTTTTTTGGGTGAAAGGGGCTAAAGGGAGAGTAAACCTGGGAAAATCTGCCCCGAACACTAAACTACGACTTTTCCTCCGAGTACTAATTTCGGGTTTGATTGAACCAGCCGTCAGCCTGCCAGCCAGAACGCCTCCGATTGCGGCACTATCGGCGCAGTCATCCTCTGTGACAGGGCCGCGGTTCGCGCCGCGCCTCCGACGTAGCGACTTCCGCCCGCCGTAGTCGCGCTTTCTTCGTGTTTACTCTGTCGTCCCCTCCTGTGTCTTCCCTCATCTACTGAAAGAAGAAAATCCGCGATCTGTCCGGCTAGTCAAGAATTCGAGAGTTTCGTGCCGCTTATCTTACCCCTTCCTCTTTGTCTGACTTGCGCTACTACTTCGCCAAGGCCGATGTGCCCGAAGGAATGCGAAGAGTTCAGCCTTCCATACGCATAGACGCCCCAGTCATGTCGTCTCGTGCCCAGAAAGTTGCGTTTCTGCACGCCCACTATGCCTGCTGCGTGAGCAGTCTACACTTCTTGCAACGTCACAACGTGGTAAGCCACAACTGACAGGTGATAGATACAGCAGGGTAGCCAGGCTTGAAGGAATCCTGCATTTTGCGTTGTTTTGTGATCCTCTGCGTTATTTTCTGATTTGGATTGACCTTATGTGATATCATGTGATTTCTCTTGATTTTTTGTGATTTGGATTGTTTTTTTTGGGATTCCAAAAGTTGACCCATGACAATTTGTGATTCTCCCCGTCGACCCGATAACCATGACCACCCCATATTTTGCGTTTTTCCGACAATTTTTTATTTTTCCCCTGGTCAACCCCCGGTTTGCAGATTTAGACCGTTAGTCTACATCTGCAACGTAAACTATTCCCCTGAAGGAAGGATGTGATATACATTGGAACCAGAAAGTTGTGATAGCACCGGAACAGGACCGAAAGTCCCCGTCCAAAGGACCCACTGAAGAGCTCTAACTTTGGATTGGTATGCGTTCAAGAGCGAAACCTGAGAACACCGCGGTGAAACAAGAATAAACTGGACTAGTCCCTCAACTTTCCCCTATTTTATTTTACACTTTCCTCAGCCACAATATGTTGTCGACAACAAACAAGTAAAAGAATAAAACAAAACTACGCATTTCTTCGACGAAGACTTTTGATGCTAGCATCAAACATGCATGAAAGGCAGTGTTCTGCCTTAACATTAAACTAAGTTTTTCCCCCCACCACTCTGCGGGAGTCTTACACTCCCTGCACGACCCTTTTACCCTTTTCCCATTTCTATTTTGCACTTTCTTCAAAGAAGACTTGATGCTAGCATCAAACATGCATGAGCGTTCCAAGCGAACTTTCACTGAAAAAGGCAACAAAGTCACACGCACGAGCGCGTACACCCACCACCGCAGATACGATACGCACACTAATAGACGATACCTTAAAGGAACCTTTTCGACAATCTTTAAGTGCACTTGCACCCTGAAAAGACAACAAAGACACACGCACGAGCACGCGTACTCCCACCACCGCAGATACGAATACGCACACTAATAGACGATACCTTAAAGGAACCTTTTCGCCAATGGTGACCCGGAGACTATAAACCCCCGGACTTCTAAGTGAACTTGCACTCTAAAAACTGGTCGCCGAACTTCGTGTGGAGCTGAAGGCGGAAATGAAGCGGAAGGAAGCCTCGAACCAGCGGCTGTTCGAGAACGAGAGAAGGACGCTGTACGAAGAAGCAACCGAGCGGTCGATCGAAGAAAGAAGGGAGAAGCAAGCGTTCGAAGAACGCGTGAAGGAGGTCGAAGAAGCACGGTGGAAAGCAGTCCACGTCGAGCTCCAAGAGTCCTGCGACGCCCGGGTCCGCCAGATGGAGGCGAAAGTGCGCGAACGCGAAGCCTCCCTAGAATGGAGTTCCAAGCGAACTTTCACTCTAAAAAAAGGCAACAAAGCCACACGCACAAGCACGCGCGCTCCTGCCACCGCGGATACGAATACGCACAGTAATGGACGATACCTTAAAGGAACCTTTTCGACAGTGGTTGCCAACCCCTGGATCTCCAAGTGAACTTGCACTCTAAAAACAGGTCGCCGGACTTCGCGTGGAGCTGGAGGCGGAAATGAAGCGGAAGGAAGCCTCGAACCAGCGGCTGTTCGAGAACGAGAGAAGGACGCTGTACGAAGAAGCAACCGAGCGGTCGATCGAAGAAAGAAGGGAGAAGCAAGCGTTCGAAGAACGCGTGAAGGAGGTCGAAGAAGCACGGTGGAAAGCAGTCCACGTCGAGCTCCAAGAGTCCTGCGACGCCCGGGTCCGCCAGATGGAGGCGAAAGTGCGCGAACGCGAAGCCTCCCTAGAATGGAGTTCCAAGCGAACTTTCACTCTAAAAAAAGGCAACAAAGCCACACGCACAAGCACGCGCGCTCCTGCCACCGCGGATACGAATACGCACAGTAATGGACGATACCTTAAAGGAACCTTTTCGACAGTGGTTGCCAACCCCTGGATCTCCAAGTGAACTTGCACTCTAAAAACAGGTCGCCGGACTTCGCGTGGAGCTGGAGGCGGAAATGAAGCGGAAGGAAGCCTCGAACCAGCGGCTGTTCGAGAACGAGAGAAGAACGCTGTACGAAGAAGCAACCGAGCGGTCAATCGAAGAAAGAAGGGAGAAGCAAGCGTTCGAAGAACGCGTGAAGGAGGTCGAAGAAGCACGGTGGAAAGCAGTCCACGTCGAGCTCCAAGAGTCCTGCGACGCCCGGGTCCGCCAGATGGAGGCGAAAGTGCGCGAACGTGAAGCCTACCTCGACAAGAAGGAGGCCGAGCTGCGGCAGCACCGCCTAGACCACCAGCAAAAAGTGTCCGCCGACCGGGCCCGCATGGACAGCGACGAGTGGGAGGCGCGTCAGCGCCTCGAAGCCGACCTGCGCAAAGAAGCCGAATCCCGGTTGGCGGACGAGCGCGCGCGGTTGCAGGCTGGTACGTCTTTTTCTACGAGGGTCACAAAATATTCACTACCCCCCCTTTCTCTTTTAGACAACCTTCCATTCTCTTTTCCACTTTACTTTGATCATAGGTGTCACGGCAAGTTTGGCAGCCGCTGCTTAACAAGTGCATGCTAATCCATGTGGTTCACGTACTTAAAAGAATTCAAATGCTTAAAAAAATTTGACGTGGGCGGCTTTAGATTTACATCTGAATGACACCTCAACACAAAAAACAAGTTGTCGACAACCAACAAGTAAAATAATGAAACAAAAGTACACATTTCTTCCCACTCGGCCTCAGAATACGGATTCGCGAGAGTGTCGGTAGCCTACCACATGCATAGCGTACTTTGCCAGAATCTTCTAAGCCCAGCCACCTCGCTTCTTGGCATCGCCTCATTTGGACAACGCCTACAAGAGAACCCCTTTTCGAACGAAGGTCACCCCGGAGGCTTCAAAAAACCCGGACTCTCAAGCGAAGTTTTCTCTTTGAGCACCCACCCCACTCAAGCCTCTGCGGTCAACGGGAGACTTTGAAACACCGACCTAATCTTCAAATAATATAGATAGACGTTCGTTCCGTTGTGACCTTTTTTAGGGAACATCACCCTTCCGTTGTGACCTTTTTTAGGGAACATCACCCTTCCGTTGTGACCTTTTTTAGGGAATGAGAAGCTCGTCGCCGCAAACAAACCGTGGCGTTTTCACTTGCGTCCTGCATCCAGCTTTACGTGAAAACGATCAGGCACTGCGTTCAACGAAAACAACTCTCTCTCGTCATCATCATCATTCGCTTTGTATCAGCCGCGGTTGTGCTAGTGGCTGGCTCTTATTTCTTGTGTTAACAATGCATTGTTGGTACTAAAAATTAGTAGTTGGCAGCGTACTACATGAAACTTACCAAAGCAGGTGAGTTCCGCTAGTGCGCACTTACAAAAGAAAGCGCCATACTAATTTTTTCAACTTCCGGACTCAACCGAAAACACCTACGAAATGAAGCCAGCAGAAGCCAAGCAACCCCAAAGAAAATTTGTGCGTGACCATCGCAGCATAGCGGTGGGCCTCAACGTGTGTCATTTCATGCGAATCCACCCGACTTATCTCCGAACACCGCGCAGAGCTTGATACCATCCGTATATACGTACTGCACAGCGAGTGCATACTGTGTGTGTAGGTGGTACCTATACGGTCCTCAGGGCCTCTGATGCCTGGAACCGCTGGGTGCCAGTATTGGGACCACTTGTGAAGCAGGTATCAACCACCTACGTGCACTGTGGTGTACACCACATACACCCACAGGTATTCTATACAGCATCATGCTGTATGTGATGGTGGTATGTAGTGCACCTACTACGTGTGTGTATAGGACGCAGGATGGGCCCAAAAGCCCATATTAGGTCCCATGGCATCAGGGGTCTAGATCCCCGACCTCGGGACCAAATACGCTTGTCTGCGGCTATCATTTCATGCGAATCCACCCAACTTATCTCCGAACACCGCGCAGAGCTTGATACCATCCGTCGACACGCCTCTGAGCAGCAACGAAGCCTGGATGCTTCCCGCGCGGAAGTGCAACGCAACCTCCAAGAGCAAAAGCTGAAGCTGGAGCAGGACGCGCAGGCGAAGCTCGAATCGATGCTCCAGCAGGCGGCCGCCGACAACCGCGAGGCGCTGCAGCAGACCGAGGCTGCTTTCAAAAAGGTGTGGCGGCGTCTTTTTTGTGCAACAAAAGCACCTGCTGGTAGTAGTCGGCGGCGTACTACATGAAACTTACCAAAGCAGGTGAGTTCTGCTAGTGCGCACAAACAAAGTGTTAGAGTACGAACAATCTAGCGGTTGCGCAATGTATTGCGCACGTGTTCGCGCTAAGGACAAGAGCGGCTGGTTTCAGCCGGAAAACCTAATAATAAGCTAATCCACAAATAACGGATGGAAAAAGAATTCTTGAAAAACCGGTACGGTTTACAGGGCAACTCCCGACCGGTACGGTTTACAGGGCAACTCCTGCTCAACTTGTAAGACGTGGGGAGCCCAAGAGCACTCACCTATCCTGGCGAGAACTTGGTGTCGGTCACAAATTGTTTCGAACCTGACTCGCCGCGAGCAAATAAATTGTACACGAAAGAAGCCATGCATGCCCCCCCCCCAAATCCACCCAGTACGTATTAGCTTTAAAAGAAGGGTTTATTCCCTTATAGCCACCACGATTTTTTTTTATTCCCTTATAGCCACGAAAAAAGAATTTTATTCCCTTCTAGCCACGTCAATGTTTTTTATTCCCTTACAGCCACCACATGTTTTTAAATCCCCTTATAGCCACGGAAAAAGAATTTTATTCCCTTATAGCCACGAAAAAAGAATTTTATTCCCTTATAGCCACGAAAAAAGAATTTTATTCCCTTACAGCCACGAAAAAAGAATTTTATTCCCTTATAGCCACGGGAAAAGAATTTTATTCCCTGACCAGCCTGGACAGCCTGTACCACCCAACCAGACAAGTCAACCAGTCCTGGCTGCACCAGACACTAAGTCCTGGCTTTAAGGTATCAACGGCAAGGGTCCTCTGAGTCGTGGTTTCAAGGGGAGTTTTCCCCTGTGAAGGGGCCCCTCAACAGTTTTCATAACACGGCATCGTAGGTCAAGAAACGGATAAGTGTGTGTTCCTTCTATTTCAGTCTGAACTGCATTTTGCATCCCCTCCCTCTCCCTCGGATAGAATGCAAAGGACCAATTTTATGATCGGAAATCAGGCAGCAAGCCTCACGATGTATGGGGACGACAGGGGTATCCTCCTCAGAACTCTCGTGGAGGTAGGAACATAGTTTTAGACTGATCTTGCGAGGGGTGGGCACCCTATGAACACGAACAGGAGAAGGTGGCTCTCCAGGAATAAAATTCTTTTTCCGTGGCTATAAGGGAATAAAATTCTTTTTCGTGGCTATAAGGGAATAAAATTCTTTTTTCGTGGCTATAAGGGAATAAAATTCTTTTTTCGTGGCGGGAATAAAATTCTTTTTTCGTGGCTATACGGGAATAAAATTCTTTTTTCGTGGCTATAAGGGAATAAAATTCTTTCGTGGTGGCTATAAGGGAAAAAAACGGTTGTAGTCAGTTCGTGGCTATAAGGGAATAAAATTCTTTTTTCGTGGCTATAAGGGAATATTGAAAATACCGGGTGGCTATAAGATAATTTGCCCTTAAAAGAACCCATTCGACGAAGGTCACCCGGAGACTCTAAAACCCCGGATTCTCAAGCGAACTAAAACTCTAAAAACCGACCGGCTGGTAGTCAGCCGGCTGATTTTTGGAAGGTCTGCCGATCAGACGGTTTTGCGACAACATCTTGATTCACAACTTGCCCGGTTTGTGCGTCAAGCTGATTCCGCTCCGTGGGCGGCATAGCTAAAGCTTACACTGTTGAAAATCGGCTGATGTTAGCATTTTTTAGTACTAGCAATCTTGCGGGTTGCCCTTCAATGTATTGTGCAGGCTAAAAAGACGTAGGCAGCGTGTTTTGGTGGTTGATCAGAATTCCTTACCTGAATATACACAGGGTAAATACAAGTGGGAAAAACGATCAACCGGCACGCACATCGTCTGCCGGTAAGAAAAAAAAGGCTCGAAGTTTAATCAGTCGGCAAGCAGGCTGATCGCGCGGGCTAAAAAAAGACGTACGCAGCGTGTGTCGGTGGTTGTTCGGAATTTCTAGCCCGAAAATGAAACAGGGTAACGGTAACTGCAAGTCGGAAAACGATCAACCCCAGGGGGATTAGTTTAGCCGGAAATTTCTCTCATGGAAAACTGTTTTGCGATCTTCGTACCCAGCGACCGTCAAAATTTCCGTGCCTGCGGCGCAGGTTTAGTTGACATGTCAGCCAACCTAGTTGTGACGAGCCACCCTCCCCCCCCTCTGCTTTGATCCGTAAGTGCGACCGCCTGAAGCGCAGGGCCCCTTTAAGAAACACTAACCCGCCACAAGAAGAGTTGCTGAGTCGGTGTTCCGGAGTTTAACGCTGGTTCAATCCTGGCGTGCACCAGAGGCGGCACACGCACGCAGAAGCCAAAAGGTGGCTCACCACGACAAAATATATCGTCTTTCTTAGCCATATGCAATGTGTGAGGAAACTGAACCGCCCACGTAGGACCTTCTGATCATGATTTGCCAAAGTTTTGCCAAATTTGCCACCTGAAAACACGTCCAGGATTTGGGCTCAGGGTAGTGCGGTCAACGAAAAACATTATGTCGTTCGAATGAACTGATGCGGTCGCCCTCGTAAAGAAGGTGACGGGGGTGGACGTTCCGTCGGCTTTCTTCGAATGTTTGGCAGCCGCTGCTAAACAGTGCATGCTAATCCATGTGGTTCATGTACTTAAAAGAGCTCAATGCTAAACAAACATAACGTGGCCGGCGCCGAAGCTTTACCAGCTTCGGCTGACACTATTTGCGCACTTAACCATGGTTAAGAAGAAGTAGCTCAAAGCATTTGCAAAATAACATGAAAAGCCTCTGGGCAAAAACCCGTTTTCACGCTGCCCAACAGGTCGTCAACTGGGCGGTGCGGTCAACGAAAAATACTCGAGGGGCTGCCTTGAAGGAGGCTAGAGGGGGAGAAACAATGCAACTACAACATGGGTCTTTTTTGTTGAACGCTTACGCCCGCCACTAAACCCAGATTCACCTGTGTTTCGTGTGGGCTACAGCACATTTACCTCCTTTGATCTTTTGCAGCTGGCAGCCTCCTTAAGTATTTCCTACAAAGCAGGTGCTTCCCGGTGCGGTCAACGAAAACTCTAGTTTCGCTTTCTACTTTCTCCTACTCTCGCGGTGTACGGTTTACCTTTTCCTTATCCCGCAAAACCAGCACCAATAACAACGACCCCCCGTCATGAACGCAGTGTACATTTCGCATTTCTACGCTGGTAGACACACTGTGACCTCAACCTAACACAGCGAGAGAAGGGCATGCGTCAGACTCATGAAAAGACGGTCGCCACGATGGAAGAAATGCACGGAAGGGAGATGCACGATGTGCAGGACAGGCTTGACCACGCGATGGCCTCCATTCAGTCAGACAAAGCCGAGTACGAACAGGCGCTGAAAGCCCAATTCAGGTGTGCTGCTCGTTGCTGATATGTTGCAGAGATAGAGTCTCTGACAAGAGAGACGCAGAGGTTTTTGCTACCCTTATTTCAGGTTCGCGTTACACACCCGTGCACGCGACCCGTGCGGTGTTGAGCACAAATTATTCCAAGCGCGTTCTTGCAACTCACCCCCAGGGTAGCATGGCCTTCAATCATGGCGCCCTGAACATCTGCAAGCCTTCCCACCAGAAGGAGGCATGGCCTCCCCTCTTCGCACCCCCTTCTCGTTTACTCTTATCCCAAGAAGACTTATTGCTAGCATGACCGGCAGTACTGCGCTACTACGCACGTACGGTTGCAGTTCGCCGAGAAAATTGGCTCATCGGACTGTTCAACAGAGCTTGATTTCAATTCGGACCAACATCAGGTGGACCGCTGTTTTTGCGCGCGTTGGTGATGGGAAGAAAACTAATTTTACTGCCGGGCAACTTACTTTTCTGCATCACCGCGAGCTACTTTTCTACACTCCAAGCTTACTTTTCTTACACTCCAAGCTACTTTTCTTACACTCCAAGCTACTTTTCTTACACTCCAAGCTACTTTTCTTGCACTCCAAGCAAAACTGGTTTCCAGTGGTAAATAGCCTGTCATACTGACATCTTAAGGGGGAAAAAGCGGGCAATCCGCGAAGAATCTACCTCAACGAGAGCATTTTTTGCCACACCATGCTCCCCGCCTGCAGACCTGCCGGGCCCGCAAACATGGACCAAATGCGAAGAATGAGTGATAAGTTTGACAATCGGAAGAGAAAACAGGCCAAGTCCACGAGGTTGCTACTTGAAATTGGAAAGCACATCTGTACATCAACCTGGCAAGCAGATTTGCAAAAGCTAGGAGTCAAACCTGCACCTACTACGATGTTGTCGACACAGCGTTGGCGGGCTGTGGCTGGCCGTGTAGCTCACTCGTGGTGCAGAAAAGTAAGTTGCCCCTGGCAGTAAAGCTATCTTCTTACCTCGAGAACGTTGTTTTCTTGCACTCGGGTTTTCCAGATTGCCACTCGAGCCCTACGGGCTCTCGTGGCAACCTGGAAAACCCTCGTGCAAGAAAACAACTTTTCTCTCGGTGAATAAATAGCTATGGTTGATCACTGTATCCGACCGTAAACAACTGCTTCTATCAGAGGAGTCGGGGTATTCTGACTCCGTATATGTAAGCCACAGGTCGGACTTAGAGGGGAAATTAGTAACCACGTTTTTGTTTCGTGGCCCCATGAATCTGATGTACCCTGAATAACTCACGCATTGCTCTAAACTGGGTTCTTGCTTAGATGGCGTTCAGCTATACTCCATCCCTACACAGTACCTTCCGTACCTCTAAACCGCAATGGAAGAAGGATAGAAGGTTCGTCTTGATGATCGTTAGTACGTCCAAACCGTACCTTTCATCCGGTTCGCAAGTCCGTGGCTGCTGTTGGAAGCATCATCATTTCCATTTCCCTTTGATCATGCCATGCATGTTGTTTGAAGCCTTTGTTGACACCCGACCGATCAAGTAGAAGACATGACGACTCACCGTGTCAAATCCCTAAAACAGAAAACGAAGATTTCCCCCTTGTGTGCATAAGTGTGTTATATTTCGATTCGTCGAAAGAAGGTTCCGGGTACTAGCAGAGGTAGATGGTGGTAGTGTTTTTTTAGGCACCCAGACGCGTGTCAAACAACTGCTATATTTTGACCCTCCACCTGAGGGTCCACCTCTGAAAAGAGGTTAACCAGTGGCCGAGCTTATGCATGTAAACTCGGTCAGCTGACCGAGCTTGCACTTTAAACCAGAAAAAAGTCGGTCAGGCAAAAAAAAAAAAAAAAACTATGATTTTGAATTTTTGGGGAGGTTTTTTTGGGTGGGAGCTGGAGGGCGACCCTCTCAGCCCTGTTGGGTCTGGCTGACAACTTTGGCTCCTTTTGCAAATTCACAAATTTATTTGAATCCTTCATGGCCTTCCACACAACAACTGCTCAACCGTACTTGGTGGTGCCTGACAGGGACAGGTGTCCCAGGATTCTCTTTCCTCGATTGCTGACCATTACGGACAGGTGTCCCAGGATTCCCTTTCCTCGATTGCTGACCATTACATGTCAGTCGGACCAGGCATCACAGACAAATATACCTGTCCAGATTTTGAAGCGCCGGCAGTGCATCCGCCAAAGTGGATCCAAGCACACAAAACTGCCATCATATCTGAGTGTGCAAGCGTTTGTGCCGAGATTCGTCAGTTGGGTCTCTCGGATCTCAACACTGTGATTCAGCGCTTCACAACAGGGAACCTGTCCGTGAAGTACCCGGCAACCTGCAAACTTCTCCAGCTTGCCTCCATCCTTCCTCTGGGATCCGCATCAGTGGAGCGCTTGTTTTCCAAACTTCGGTTGGTGTCGACAAGGTTGCGCAAGCTGGCTGCTGACAATCTGGCAACTGTTCTTTTCGTTGGCGTGGAGTGTAAAATGGGGGCACGAGGCATTGACGAAGAGACACTGGCAAAATACATTGCAAAATTCTGTGCAAACCCAAGGAGGCTGCACTACGCGTCGCTGGAGGAATAATTGGCTTGTCGCAATGCTGTGCAGCACTGGAGATCGACAGCAAGAGCAGCCCCTCAACAAGCCAGCAAGGCAACACAAGTTGATGCTGCAGATTTGGTTCTCAATCTGGTGTTTTAGCAGATTTATGTCACATTTGGTGTCCGTCTTTTGCTTCCTCTTTGTGACCCAGTATCGGAACCAGTAAAAACAAACTTGCATGTAACTCTAAAATTCGCTTAAAAGACCCCTGACCGAGATTTTTTTCAACCTCTTTTTCGGATCTGGCCAGCCTAGTTCAACACCGGCAGGCAGAACCGGCGCTCCGAAGCCACACTTCCGCATGAAGCACTGTGGCAGGGCGTCTTGCGGTCTGAGACGGGTTGATGCACACCGTAAACAGAGCAGCGTGTGCAGCTGGGGTTCGCAGGCTACTGCCAGCTGCTGTGGGAAGCGTTGCTGGTAACGTTGCTTGCTAATTTTAGACTACCACTGCTGACCGACTTTGACCGAGTTTGGCCAAAACCTCGCCAGGTCAAGCTCGGCCCCTCTTTAATGCTGGTAACGTTGCTTGCTAATTTTAGACTACCACTGCTGACCGACTTTGACCGAGTTTGGCCAAAACCTCGCCAGGTCAAGCTCGGCCCCTCTTTAATGCTGGTAACGTTGCTTGCTAATTTTAGACTACCACTGCTGACCGACTTTGACCGAGTTTGGCCAAAACCTCGCCAGGTCAAGCTCGGCCCCTCTTTAATGCTGGTAACGTTGCTTGCTAATTTTAGACTACCACTGCTGACCGACTTTGACCGAGTTTGGCCAAAACCTCGCCAGGTCAAGCTCGGCCCCTCTTTAATGCTGGTAACGTTGCTTGCTAATTTTAGACTACCACTGCTGACCGACTTTGACCGAGTTTGGCCAAAACCTCGCCAGGTCAAGCTCGGCCCCTCTTTAATGCTGGTAACGTTGCTTGCTAATTTTAGACTACCACTGCTGACCGACTTTGACCGAGTTTGGCCAAAACCTCGCCAGGTCAAGCTCGGCCCCTGAGGTTAACAACTCATGAAAACACAAACCGACGAAGACTCCCGAAACCTCTTTCAACCTTCCACCAAGCTAGACCATTATGCAGCATCCCCCACGAACAAACAGTAAGCTATCATTTTCACCCCCACGACAGAGAGCGCGAAGAGGCGATCCGCATGGAAACGGGCGCCAGGATCAAGGCAGAGCAAGAAGCGCTCCGGCAGCGGGAGCTGCAGATGGCCCGCGACAACGACAGGTTCCGCCTCGAAGTCGAAGCCGCCGCGCGCGAAGGCGTGCAGCAGCTCTTCGAGAGCCGCGCGGCGCAGCTGGATCACTCCGAAGAAGAGCGGAAGAAGCAACTCACCGGGTCCTTCGCGAAGCTGCTCGACAAAATGCAGGAGCTCGACCGCGACGTGCAGTCCAGGCAGCGCGAGTTCGAAGAAGACCTGCGTGCCAAAGCGGAGAAGGCGCTCGCCCAGCAACGCGAGGCTCACGAAACAGCGACTACAGGTACGTTGTTGTTTTAGCCAACCGCCCAAGGAGGACCTTCCGATCATGATCCTTTGCCAATTTGTCGCCTGAAACCACGTCCAGGGTTTGGGCTCGGATGGCGCAGACGTTCTGTTTTTGAAGTGCGTGAGGGTGGGGCTTTAAAAGTTTTTTAGCCACATGCAATGCGTGAGGAAACTGAACCGCCCAAGTAGTTGTAAATTTGTTGCATTAGTGTGATTGTCAGGCCTACGACTACCCTGAGCAACGCACTATGCACACTCCGTGTCTACGTCACAGCAGATGGAACGCGTCTGTTACGTCGCCGCGGAGGCGGCCTACGAGTGGGTGTCATTGTGGCCTCCCGGCCGGAGCCATCGCTGGATGACCCTTCGCTCGTTTCTTCGCGTTTGCGTCGGTTCGCGCGTCGGATGGACGCAGCCGGGGGCTGCGCATTGGGCGGCGTTCGTCGGGCGGGGGTGTTGGCCCGGAGTTGCGGCGTTGGCAGTTGAGTGCGTCGGCGCCGCCGCGCTGGGGGGGTGCGTGGGACGGAAGGGTCCTCCGCAGCACGCCGCCGCAGCGGCGCAGCGCGATCGATCGTTGGTGAGTCTCCCTGGCCGGAGCCGGAGGATTCCTCGCTCGTCTCCCCGCGTTTGCGTCGGAGCCCGCGTCGGGGCGCTGCCGGTGCCGGTTGAGGTCCCGCCGGAGGTGCAGGTGCCTCGTTCTCGTCGTCGGCGTCGTCCGGCCGGTCTCCCGCCCGGTGGTGGCCACTCCGGCAGCACACGGAGGCATTGGCGCAGCCGCCGCAACGCGTCAGGTGGTGCGCTCCGCAGCATTGCGTGAGGACACCGTCACCGGGCTCGTGGTGGTCCCGGCAACACTGCTCCGGCGTGCGCTGTGAGCTCGAGGCGCACAACGGACACTTCTTCTTCGCGCACTTGTCGCAGACCTGAAAACGCCCTCGCGTCATGGCCTGCGACGCGGGCACCAGCACTGGGTGCGCAGAGCGTGTCAGCACCGGCCTCCGCACCTCCCACTGCTGAGCGCGCTCAGCGCGTAGAGCCGAGTCGTACTGCGGGAACACGTCCCTACCCCACACTTGGCTTGTCAGCCCACCGACGGGCAGGGCACGCGTGGCACAGGCCTCCAGGACAGCCGCCGTTTCCGCGCCCGCCGCGAAGACGGGACGTACTTGCAGCCCGCCAATCACCCGCGGCACACCGAGCGTGTGGAGGCTCTTCACCCTCTCCAGTCTCGCCGTCGGCAGCGGCGAGGGCAGCTTCAGAGTCTCGCACAGGCGGCACAGCACTGCGAGCATCGCTCCTAGCCGCTGACCCCGTTCGGCCACCGATACGGGGCCAGCGGGGCGCTGAACCTTCGGCCTCTTGGGGCAGTGCTTGACATCCATCCCTGTGAACAGCTCGAAGTCCAGAGCGAGCTCGATATTGGAGACCCCTTCAAAGGTGGTCCACCGCAGCGCCGCCAACCAGCCCTTCAGAGCGCGCATCATCGGGGCGCCAAAGTTCCATTTCCGCGGCGCATCCGGTAGGTCGTTGTACCGAAATCTGTGGGCGGTCGCCTGTGTGGAGGCGGCGAGCACCCAGGCGTGGGTCACCGGCGCGGACTTCCAGCGCGCAAGGCTCGCCCCAGTCCTGGCTGCAAGGATCGTTCCCATCATGCGATGCAGGGCCGTGGCATCAATATCCAGTCCCACGGTGATGACACCGTGCACCCGGGTGCAGGAGGGCCAGCGCGAGCGGTCAGCCCGTACGAGGGCCGCGAAGCAGTCCATACTCCGGATGTTGTCGTACGCGGGGCATGCCCACCACAGGTGCTCCGCGGTGTCGGGGACCCGCAGCTCGCAGTCGGGGCAGTCACGGCCACGGGCCCGGGGAGCGCTTTCGCTGCTCGAGGTCACCTCGTCGAAAGCATCAGCTGATGCGGTCCGATCGTCTTCGCCGCCGGAGGAGGGCCCGGAGGACCCTTCAGCAGAGGAGGAGGAGGCGGCGGGGGACGCGGCCGAACCGTCACCGCCGTCGCCGGAGTCGCCCCGGCGGTCTCCGTTGCCGGCGCCGCGCCCCCAGCGCGTTGCGTAGTAGACGCCGCCGGCCAGGATGGTCGTGAGGGCCTTCCGCAGCGCAGCACTCGCCGTCGCTCGGCGGCGTTCCTCGTTGGTGCGCACGTAGTCTACACCGTGCTGCACCCCGTCAAAGGACGGGCGCTCCGCAGCAAGCTGCGTCCAGGCGGACTGTCGCAGCTGCCCCCGCAACACATGGTGCCGCTCGGCCCGTCGCATGTCCAGCAGGACCCGCCCTTGCACTTTCATGGTGCCGAGGTCAAACCCGTCGTATTCGGCCCCGACCGGGGGGAGCCCGTCGGTGATCGCGATACCGACGGGACCCAAACCCCGTCCGAGCATCCCGCCCCGTTCGCCATACAGCCGGCAGATGCGCTTCATGCGTTCGCGCACGTTCGGCAACCGCTCGCACGAGTCCAGCAGTGAGCATAGCACCCAGTAAGGGCGCGCCAGCACGGGGTCGACCCGGTGGCCCTTCGCCAGGACGGTCAGCACCGCGGAAACGCTCCGGGAGGTGCCCCTGTTTACCGGCCCAAAGACCCCTCGCGCAATCCTCGTGCGGAGACTCTTCAGGCCCGCTTTCGTGAAGGGTGTGTACTGACACCCAGACAGTGCGCTGCCCAGCGTGCTGGAGCTCGCGATCTCGCACCGCTCGTCGAAGGGGAGTGGCGACAGACCTAACGCGTCCATCAGCCCACTCTGGGCCTCCAGCCGTGCGTCGTTGGTGCGGTCGCACCTCTTGGTCGAGGTGTTCAACCTGCCACTCAGCACCTTCGTGGACGACACGGTGGGGAAGACCTCCTTGCCGTCGCCCTCGCCAATGTGCAGCGTGGACCGGTAGGGGCGCTGCATGCGTTGCTGCGTCTTGCCTTCGAGGATCCCGAGCGCTACCGTCTTCTTCACGTTCAGGCGCATGCCCGTAACGTCGCAGAACCGGCTCACAACGTCGACCGCCTTCTGCACAGCGGGCTCGTTGGACGCGTGCAGTGTGGCGTCGTCGGCGTACGACTCCGACGCCACCGGCACCGCCCTCAGCATCACTGACAACAGCGCGTTGATCAGGATGACCGAGATCGGGCATCCCTGCAGGATGCCGTTGGTGACCTCAAAGTAGGCCCCAACGCCTAGCGGCAGCTTGAACCGCCGCTTCAGCCCGCGGTACATCGCCTGCAACGGCTTGTGGATGCGGGCGTCCAGCCCCATCTCCTCCGCAAGTCGCAGAACAATCCCTTGCGGCACCCTGTCGAAGCACTTGGCAAAGTCCAAGGCCAGGACGACGAGCGACTTCGTCTCGTCGAGCAGCGTCTCCTCGACGAGCGTCGCCATCTCCATGAGGGCGTCGTCGCAGCGGTGTCCCGTCCGGAAGCCATGCTGGGTGGGGAGCGCCCACTCCTCCTGCCACGCCATGATGTCACGCAGCCTGCGGCACGCCCAAAGGCGGTACACGCAGCTGGTGACCGTGATGGGCCGCATGTTGGTGGGCGATGGATCCTCGCTCTTTGGAATGAGCGACACCAACGCCGTCAGCAGCCCTTCTGGCCACCGCCCCTCCTTTTCAACCAGGTTGAAGAAGCTGGCGAAGGCGTCCATCAGTGGGACGGGCAGGGCTTTCAGCTCGTCCATGCGCCACCCGTCCACACCGCACGCCGAGGACTTCTTCTTCCTCTCTCGAAGGATGGTTCGCAGCTCCTCACCAGTGATGTCGGTGACTTGCATCGGCCGGTGTTGGACGTGCTCCCCAAAGGCCTTGGCGAAGTCGTCGTAGCTGGGCTCGGGGGTCTCCGGCGAGTACAGCCTCAGGATGGGGCCCCAAGCTTGCTGGAGGACATCATCCATCTCGTCGAGGTTCGCCGTAAGGCGGCCGCCATCAGCTCTGAGAGTGTCCGCCGAGGGCTTGGTGTCACCCCTCAGCATGGAAACCAGCGATCTGCGGTCCGTGGCATACCTCTCTCGGAGCCCCTGGCGGGCTTGCCGTTCGCGGCTCTGCCTGGCCGCCGCATTGTGCTGGGCGCTCCGGGCTCTGACTCGATGCAGCATAGCCCGGGCGGCCTCGGCAGGCGGAGGTTCAGCCGGCGGCGGAGGTTCCCCTTCACACGTCAGCACCGGGATGCACCGCGCCCAACAAGCGCGCAGATCCTGCGGCACGACGAACGGCCCGGACACCTCCAGGCGGCTTCGTGCGTGCACGTAGTGCATCAGCCGTGTGATGGCCTTGCCGTATTTCAGCTCGGCCTCGCACGTAACGCCCTTCCCCGGGCAGCTCCGGGCAACCGCCCGGACCCGCCTCGGCTCCCTCGCGAGGCCACGGCCTACATACGGGCGTGCCTTTGCCGCCGGCACATCGCACCTGTCGAGGAGATGCTGCTCGCATGCCGCCGAAAGCTCACCCCAAGCCAGCTCTACGTCCCCGTCTGCCAGTGCCCCCTCGAACGCCTCCAGCGAAGGCACAGGGGCGTCGGGCTTGCTCACCGGAGGGAGCGCACGTGGCACGGAGTAACGCAGCGTCATTTGGTTGAACGCCGGTAGCGACAGCTGCACGCAGACGCAGCGGTGGCTACCGACGCTACCAACATTGAAGGTGCTGCACCCGGCAAATGCAAGGGCCGCAGACCTGTTCATCAGCGCATAGTCGATGCGCGTCTCCGCCTTCGACGTCGTATAAGTCGGAGGAGGCCGCACCGCGCCGTCGTGCTGCGCCTGCAGTTGCGCGGCATCGACCCAGCCATTGCCGAGCGCGCTCCGCAGCGCCGGAGACCTGTCCGTGTCCGTGTTCAGGTCCCCGAGGACGACAGCCGGGGCCCCTCCCACCATTGCCTGCGCGTCGAAGAGGACCGCCTGGAGCAGGCGTTCCCTGGCTGCCATCGTATTCGGGCCGCAGGGGGCGTACACCACGAAGCAGTGTAGGAAAGTCTTTCCTGCTCCTAGCGCCACCATCATGTGCAGGACCCGTTCGGATGATCCCGCGATGGCGCCGTTGTGCACCGCATGTACGACCCCCGGCCGCCGGTTGATGGCGCCAATACCTCCGCCCATCGTTCCGAAGTTGGGGTTACCACCCCTGGGAGGTCGCGGGGGCCCCCACAGCGATCCCCATCTTCCAGAGTCGGCGGGGCATGGTTCCGCCAGGTACCTCGACATCTCGCCCTGCTGCTTCTTCGACATCGCCGTCTCCAGGATGCCGATGACGTCCGCAGGGATGAGGCTACGCACCTCATCAACGTGGTTCGGGAAGGCGGTGGTGTTGATCACCGCAAGAGAGATCGTCGGAGCGGGCCCCGGGTTGGGGTGCACATCCCCGCACCTTCTCAGACGGAGCCTGGCGGTACCGCTCGCGGTACGGGCACTGTGGCGCGAAGGCAGCAAGAGGAAGATCAACAAGCGCAAAGTGCGACGACGTCGGGGGCCCTTGGCCTCGCGGCGAAATCCGTCACCGTCAGTGCGGCGGCGAATCGCCAGGCGAGGAGCCGGACAGAGGGGCGGCAGGGGGCGAGCCCGCCGTCGTGGAGAGCAGGGGGCGTGCCCATGGTACCGGCACCGGTCCCCTTGGGCGGCCAGGAACAGTGGGAACGAGGCCCCGCTGAGGGTCGCGAGGCAGACGGCGCGGGCCGGCCCTGGGTTGGGGTGGACGTCCCCGCACCTCAGAAGGCGCAGATTGGCGGCATCCCCGCCGGCACTGGCGTCGTGGTGCGATGGCAGTCAACACTTGCTGCACAGTTGGCATGCGAAGATGTCGCAGCCTTTGCACGCCCTCCGCACCTGCTTCGGCAGCTTCTCCTCCTTGCAGATGGCGCAAGTGAAGCCGTTTTTCGGTTTGCTCACGCGGCTCGTGTCGAAGGAGTGACGGTGGCCGCCCTGCTCCTGCCCGCCCGCGGTCGCATCG